>JAVTVY010052756.1:0-26773 GCA_036873755.1 Hanleya hanleyi
AGGTAAAACGACATACTGAATAGTATGTGAACAAACAGTTTAATTAGAACATAATATTTATTATAAAATATTGCTGCCTGCTTAATATCAACTTTGTATATACATGTATGTTATAATAGCTACTCCAGGCCATTCAAAATATGTTGGTTGAGCATAACCCTATATAACCACAAATACATGTACCCCCTAGTATCCAAAACCTTTTATTGGGCTATCTACCAAAAATTGTTCTGGTTTTTTTTCTTCTCTTTTTTCAAATTTCATGCTAAAAATCATAGCTCTTTCCTGCCCATCTGAGTCGTCTATATTAATATTTTCCAACCTACCTACCCAAATTTCTGAGATACAGTCGGGTTTTGCCCAACAAACATGTTTAAGGATGACCCCAGCGCTAGAGATTCATGTAGGTGATACAAGAAACCAGCTAAGGGATCTCCCATTGAAAGATTCGTTCATATCTCCGAATGAAGATTTTTTCCATATTTCTACATACACTCTATTGCTTGGAATATATATCACTCTCATCATAATTTAACGGTAAATGTAAACCTAACGTGATGTATAATTTGTAGCAGACGCTATGTTTATAATAATTCGACCTTTCACATAAACTAGCTTTGTGCTGGATGGTCCTATCTCTTTGAAGATGACATCATGACATGAGGCCAATCGAATCCTTCTGGTTTTATTACACATACCGAAGGTAAGAGTTGCCCTCTGTGTTACATCCTCAGCACAGATTGTTGAATAGTGGCAGTGTTATGTACTACTGGATGATGAGTATACGATTTAACAATGCTTCTAATAATGCTTCAGTCATATCACGATGTGTGGGTCATAAAACTTTTCACACCTGGGACTCCACAGAATCCTCATGGACGCCCCAGTTAGCCACCTCTGACGACAAATAGTCTCAGGAATTGAGACCCTTAATTCTTTCCATGATCTGGGGTGTACACAGTAACACCCCAGGCCAAAGAGGCTGTATGATTGAAGGCACATTTTGGCAGGGTAGACAGACTTGTCTTACCCAAGGCCGTCTACACCTGATTCCTTCTTTTCATAACACAAATCGAAGATTATTACATCCGAAAGGGGTATAACTCCATAAAATATGGGCCGAGACAACTAATTTTTTTGTAGGCATATAGACTACAACTGGATAAAAAAAGTTTCCTCATAATCTGGTAGCTGTATCAAACACAGTTAATAAAATATAACTGGTTACCGGTACATTCAAGCATATACATGTATCACAAAATCAGACATAACTGCACCCGAAGAGGCATGACTCTGTAAAATAAGGGTCGAGGCGAGTAATTTTTTGTTGGCTTCTAGAATACAACAATATAAATAATTTTCCAAACTATAGTAGCTATATATCGAACACAGTCATGACAGTTCTGCAGATATAGTTGGTCTGTGTTGGTTTATACATTCAACCATACATGTAGGACAGAAATAGAAATTAATATATCTGTAAAGGGACATCTGTAAAATATGGGCCAAGGGGAGCCACTTTCGATAGGCGTCCGACTTAGCACTAGATAAATAAGTGTACAAGATTTGGTGGTTGTATCAAGCGGTTTTGCCTGGAATGCGGTAACGGACGGACGTATGGACGGACGGACATACATGGTGACGACAATACTCCGAGGCCAAAATGACCGAGGGGTAAAAACAGGCTGATGGGAAACAAGGAATCAATTGTCATTACATGTAACCCAATAATATATTTTCACCATGCAAGAGTTTGAAGGAATACCTTATGAAAATATGGGCAGGGGTTGAAATGTTCACCAGATACTTACAGGGAATTTGTCAAGAATTGTCCAGCACATAATTAAAATACATGTAACCTGCCTGAAAAAAATGTTGAACAGTGCCAATTTTCTGTCGAACATGTCCTGCAAATAAATAGATAGCAATTTTGACTCCTGATGGGGCAGGTGGTTGGAGGTCTGGTAATTCCGACAATTAGAATGCATAATTTGCGAAACAAGCCTAATTTTGCTTGTATATCGTTGGGGTTTCTTACAATTAACATTATTCCTTACATAAATCACAGCACTTCGTATAATACGTACAGCATGTGAGCCAAGAAGACTGAAACCACCCAAATATCGGATGTCTGGGAGGAAAAGGCAGAACAATACAGACAGGATGCTGTAATAATCTGAACAATCGACAGGAATGGAAAACCTTCAGAGGACAAATATTTGTGGGATAACCGTGTTTACAAATATTGGGCCCAGTTCTGTCCAGCTATTATAAATTCCAGTCACTGACCCCATCATGTGCAAATTGCCTGGGAACAAAACTCAGACAAAAATATATAAATATTTGAGAAGGACAATGCTGGATGTTATAAATGGATAATATGAACCAGACAGGCTACCCTGTCTCAGGTTCAATCAACTCACTCACGACCCCATCTTATATGTACAGGCACCAGATTTGACAACACTCAGATATACAGTTAGCAGTGAATATGATTCATCGTCCCTTTCAACAATTTCTCAGTCACATAGTGACATTATGACGGTGTGCCTACATGCAACAGAGCAATCTCAGGACCTCCTGCTTGCAATGGCGACACTCATTTGACTCTCTCACAGTGTGGCCAGTCTGATCATAATATTATTATAGGCACATGTAGATATGTATACCAATAACAACTTTCAGTAAATCCCCTACCTAAGCTCTACCTAATCCTAAAAACTTTCAGTAAATCCCCTACCTAAGCTCTACCTAATCCTAAAAACTTTCAGTAAATCCCCTACCTAAGCTCTACCTAATCCTAAAAACTTTCAGTAAATCCCCTACCTAAGCTCTACCTAATCCTAAAAACTTTCAGTAAGTCCTCTACATAAGCTCTACCTAATCCTTAAAACTTTCAGTAAATCCCCTACCTAAGCTCTACCTAATCCTAAAAACTTTCAGTAAATCCTCTACCTAAGCTCTACCTAATCCTAAAAACTTTCAGTAAATCCTCTACCTAAGCTCTACCTAATCCTAAAAACTTTCAGTAAATCCCCTACCTAAGCTCTACCTAATCCTAAAAACTTTCAGTAAATCCCTTACCTAAGCTCTACCTAATCCTAAAAACTTTCAGTAAATCCCCTACCTAAGCTCTACCTAATCCTAAAAACTTTCAGTAAATCTCCTACCTAAGCTCTACCTAATCCTAAAAACTTTCAGTAAATCATCTACCTAAGCTCTACCTAATCCTAAAAACTTTCAGTAAATCCTCTACCTAAGCTCTACCTAATCCTAAAAACTTTCAGTAAATCCTCTACCTAAGCTCCACCTAATCCTAAAAACTTTCAGTAAATCCCCTACCCAAGCTCTACCTAATCCTAAAAACTTTCAGTAAGTCATCTACCTAAGCTCTACCTAATCCTAAAAAGTTTCAGTAAGTCCTCTACCTAAGCTCTACCTAATCCTTAAAACTTTCAGTAAATCCTATTTCTTCTAATTTTTTGAACAGCGTTTTTAGACTTAGAAGCAGAAAAAAACATCTTTATGTCAACTGAGGCTAAATACTGTGGCATGGATATAGTTTATCCAAGAACTGAAAAAAAGCTAGTGAATTTGTAGAATGTTAGCAGAATTTCTCTCTGTAGATGCCTGTAGTTAACTTTTGCCGTCTGAATAATTAGAAGAAATAGGGCAATGGTTCAGTCACATGAAATGAAATTTCTCATCGTCGAATAATGGGTGTATTTCTCATCGTCGAATCAGGGCGTGGTGAAATTTATTAGAACAGGAAGTTGACAAATTGGTCCAAGATTATGCAAATGATCCATTATTTCATTGTTATTTCAATGATTTTAGAGGCTGATCAAAATCACCTGCATCGAGGTCGGCAGTCATTTCTAGGCATATGATTGGTTGAAAATCTTTCTGGACTATGACAGCAAGAGCAAGGGCATCGCGACTGCTAAGAAAATCACATCCCTATGCATGTGCATGTACACCATCAAATTTCATTTACACATGGTCAAACAACATTTCACATATGCCAGCAGTTACAAAATATAACATTTCAAAAGCATGTGCAATACATGTGTAACATACAGCCTTGGAGGTAGAAGAACATCTGGTGAAAAGGAGGAACTTATATTCAGCAGAAACATCTTTGCGCTTGCAAGCATTTACTTTTGATATTGACAAAACTTTGAAAGAGGATATTTCTAGGAGACAGCAGATGTTTATTTGGGAGACAAGGCTATCCCTCTGGCTAAGTAATGTTTGTTATAGTTAGAGTACCAGTATAGGGATATATCTAATGTACTATACAGTAAATATTATAATAATTCAAGGACTCGCAATATGATATTAAACATTCAATAGAGTTGTTCTCTCAAGTCTGGCACACGCCGAGTCGTTTCTTACAGAAGCAACTGAATCGGACAATTACTCCCGACACCATCAGCAGAAAGAGTTTGCCACACACTTTGAGACGTCATTGTAAGAATAAAGAAAATCCAAATGAAGCTGATCATGTGACAATATTTGCTGGTGCTAACATTTCGACATCATATCATAATGATCGATCTTGGGGCCAAAAGCTTGAATGTTTATTGGTTGAAGAGAAAATACCACTTGTGATTCAGTCAGGAAGTGCCGCACACCTTCACGAATGTTTGCGATTGCTCAGTCTCCTTCACGAGAAACAACAGTTTGTTATGTCCGACTCAGAACTTGCAAGTCATGAATAAACATGAAGCTGATTCCTTGCACACGGTCCTTTTTTTTCACCTATGGCATAATCGCAAAGGTGTGCACCAGAATTTCCAAAAATAGATTGACTATGGTCTGAGATAGACAGCTGGTCAAATCCTTAACCTCTCGCTCTGGGTCTAAATTTGTTTTGTTTGTAGTAATTGTGACCAATCCGGAAAAATCAGAGTGACTCAAAGCTTTTTAATCAACTAAAATTCATAAATTTCTGTGTTAATATTGCTTGCTCACTTTGTTAGGCAAGAGGTTCATGCAGTCTCTCATTTTTAAGGAGAGTGCTCACTCTCTCTCTCCATCACTCACCTAACTTATTCTTTTTTGCCAGACCGTATGTATACTGCTGGACGTGTTGTGCGATTTTCCTGTTCCTACGAAGTAGGCTACCATTTGCAAATTGTCTGGTTGTGAGGTCCTGTGATGTTAGTCACACTGCCAACGGTACGTAGTCGCCCCAATTTAGAAGTACAAATGTCAAATTTGCCATGGAATTTCGAACATTCTAGGTTATGTGAATCTCATTTCTTCTTGCGCACCACTCTCCCTACTCTCCCGTCTCAACGGCAGACTCAACTTTCTCTACATTTCTGAGACGAATGGTTAGCTATGACTGATGCGTGGAGAGTCACAATTTCTTCAAAGAGACTCTTTCCTTGCCAACTTCCGTTCATGTCCCGTGCAATGTACCAGTCAAAACTATTTATTTCCGGTTTGGAGAAGTGATACAAATCTGCATGTTTGACGAACAATTTCTTACCTATAAACAAATAAAATAACATTGGTTCAGCATCATTAAAGGTATTTTAACATTAGGAATTTGGGGGGTTTGGTGGCTGGAATTTAGTTGTTTTTTTCATATTTTTTTAACTTGGGTACCACTCAACAGTACAAATTTGGGCTTGTATTTTCTCCTGGTAGGGGTGTCATGATATGATATATGTTTGACCTCAGCAAACTGTTATAGATACATGTAGTCTGACCAGGAGACTATTTCAACCCTTTTACCTTCTTCTTTAGAAGACTTCCAAAATTTAATAATAATAGATGTGGAAAGTGGACCCAGAAATTGCTAAACTCTCTCATTAGAACATTTCTGTCTAAAACAAATCAAATTTTACCATAAACAAAAAATATTTTGGTATGTGCATTGCTGAATTTCCATATCACAATTACTGTCTGTTGGGATTTTGTTCCTGGAATGCCATGGTCAAGTTTTTCCTGCACTGTACTGTACAGCTCAAAACTATTTCGGTCACATGCACATTTGGGGTTAGATTTGTATGAACCTGATAAATTTAATTTTAGAATAAATTGAATAGAGATGTAGTTTTTAGCCCACCATCACCAGATGGTGGGCTGTTCAAATCACTTTTCGTCCGTGGTCCGTCGTCCGTCCGTCCATCGTCCGTCTGTCCATCGTCAGTCCGTCCGTAAACAATTCTTGTTACCGCGATTTCTCAGGAACTACTGCATGGATCTTTTTCAAATTTGGTACACAGGTTCCCCTTGGGGTATAGTTGTGCAAGAAACTTTTTCTGGTCCGATTCGAAAATCCAATATGGCCACCAGGCAGCCATCTTGGATTTCCCCATGAAACCTTGTCACCGCGATTTTTCCGGAACTACTGCATGGATCTTTTTCAAATTTGGTACACAGGTTCCCCTTGGGGTCTAGTTGTGCAAGAAACCTTTTCTGGTTCCAATGTCAACTCACACCTGATTCTTCAATGTACATCATGGATGTGGGAGATCTGTGAGAGAATTGAGTGCATGTACCATCAGATTAAACAGTGTACACCTTTACATGTACAACCACATGTACTCGAGGGAAAAATGCACAAAAAAGATGTTCAGATGCACTGTTTAACAAGCCTGAAAATAAGGTACAGGACACAACCTATCACCCCCATCAAAGGATAATGGTACAAACCAGGACTTTTTAACCCATGAAGATGGGCCATCTCATTCTGATTTGCAGAGGTTTATTAGAAATGCCAGGTGCTTATTTTCAGGCTTCTTTGATAGAAGGTATGGATTTGTATAGGACGTTCTACTGCACCAAGGGATATCAAACTGCTTTAAATTTCATTGGTCAATTGAAAATTTCGAAAATAAATCTGGTATATTTTCAATGGCTTCTGAAGCAAATTGGAAGAACATCCAGCAATTGATACAATTTCTAAAGCTGAACATTGCGAGCGGGGAGGTGGAGTGGAGAGCGGAAATATATTATGCGGAAATTTTACAGATTTTTAACATGTTTTTAGATGTCTCAAGAGCAAATATGATTATAGGTATTCCACCATATGACCATAACGTAAAGAATATATACTACATGTATGAATAACGTGAACTTGATTTCAAATGTTGAAGATTTAGTTTGTGAGCTACAAACATGTAGTTGGATGGAAGAATATTGAATCTCCTCCTGCACAAGCTGTCAAATGTGCCTGTTGAAGATTTTTGGAGACTCAACTTCTTTTTGTTCAATGCCTGCACGGCGTGTTTCAGAACTTTCATCTAGAATCAGGGCTGTCTTCACATTTATCATGTCTCCTATATTTATCTCCCCTAGTGAAATCTCCACAAAATATTGTGACATCTGTCATAACCTATAATTCTGAAGACATGTTTGGCATCTCTGCCAGCGGTGGCCAAATGCCAGTGACTGAACACTATTTCCGGAAGAAACCTCAAGATTTTCATCCTCTGGAACTTTTAACGTCTCTGTTCATTTCCTTAATGCAAACTACAGATAGTGTGTTATCTTCCCATTCAATCCCATTACATGTTAGTCATATTGCTGCCTGCTTAATATCAACTTTGTATATATGTTATAATAGCTACTCCAGGTCATCATTCAAAATATGTTGGTTGAGCATAACCCTATATAACCCTATAACCACAAATACATGTACCCCCTAGTGACCAAAACCTTTTATTGGGCTATCTACCAAAAATTGTTCTGTTTTTTTCTTTTTTCAAATTTCATGCTAAAAATCATAGCTCTTTCCTGCCAATCTGAGTGGCCTGTACTAATGTGTTCCAACGTACCTACCCAAACTTCTGAGATTGGGTCGGGTTTCGCGAAACAAACATGTTTAAGGATGACCCATTTTGTGCTAGAGCTTCATGTAGGTGATACAAGAAACCAACTGAGGGATCACCCATTGAAAGATATCTGTTCATATTTCTGAAAGAAGATTTTTTTCATATTTCTACACACACACTATAGCTTGGAATATATATCACTCTCATCATAATTTAACGGTAAATGTAAACCTAACCTGATGTATAATTTGTAGCAGACGACAGATAACTCAGACGCTATGTTTATAATAATTCGACCTTTCACATAAACTAGCTTTGTGCTGGATGGTCCTATCTCTTTGAAGATGACATCACTTCAAGATGTTTGCTAGAGACTCACTAGCAGTCAGAAATGAAAGATGTCTGTTATCTATGAAATATGGAGACTAGCAAATGGATAATTCTTTCTGGCTAGTAAAAGGATCTTTACCCACAAGAATATAAACAGAAAAATCTTACTGCATGGATTGATGTACATGCAATAAACGTATTTATTTGTGTCTATTTTTCCTCTACATGTACATGATTTATAAGAACTTCACAAGAATCTCATCTCAGAATTCAAAATTATCTATCAACCCATGTAAAATATTCCCTAAATTATAAGAATATGCCAGCACTGCACAATGGAAGGAATATTGAGGAGACAGACAGATGGACATTACCCTGGGTTGTAGAGTGTAATTATGCTACATGTATGTCTGTGCTGTGTACCTCTGCGATCATTCAACAAGGTATCTGGAAGATGTGTAGGTGAAGATTAGAATTGTCTGGCATTTTTGGCCTGCCCACTTCAGATGACAACTTTATATAAACATGATAAATGTCCATTCCCTGCCTACATCGCCAGCTGGTGAACTTTGACCTGAGACCAATCCTTCTGGTTTTATTACACATATGGAAGGTGAGACCATTGTCCTCTGTGTTTACATCCTCAGCACAGATCCCTGAACAGTGGCAGTGTTATGTACCACTGGATGATGAGTATAGGATTTAACAATGCTTTTAATAATCCTTCAGTCATATCAGTATGTGTACTGGTCATAAAACTTTTCACACCCAGGACTCCACAGGTGGGGTCCTATTCCTTTTTACATCCAGAATCCCCATGGACACCCCAGTTAGCCACCTCTGATGACAAGTAGTCTCAGGAATTGAGACCCTTAATTCTTTCCATGATCCGGGGGTGTACACAGCAACACACCAGGCCCATAAGGCTGTATGACTGAAGGCACACAGTTTGGCAGGGTAGACAGACTTGTCTGATTCCTTGTTTCCATAACACAAAATCGAAGATTATTACATCCGAAAGGGGTATAACTCCATAAAATATGGGCCAAGACAACAAATTTTTTTGTAGGCATGTAGATTACAACTGGATAAAAAAGTTTCTTTATAATCTGATAGCTGTACCAAACACATTTAATTTTATATAACTGGTTACATTCAAGCATATATCACAAAATCAGAGGTAACTGCATCCGAAAAGAGGCAGGACTCTGTAAAATAAGGGCCGAGGCGAGTTTAAGTAATTTTTTGTTGGCTTCTAGAATACAACAATATAATTAAGTTTCCAAAATATAGTAGCTATATCGAACACAGTCATCATGACAGTTCTGCAGATATAGTTCGTCTGTGTTGGTTACATTCAGGCATATTGGACAGAAATAGAAATTAATATATCTGTACAGGGGCATAACTCTGTAAAATATGGGCCGAGGGGAGCCACTTTCGATAGTTGTCTGACTTAGCACTAGACAAATAAGCGTGCAAGATTTGGTGGTTGTGTCTCAAGTGGTTTTGCCTAGAATGCGGTAATGAATGGACATATGGACAGACGGACATGCATGGAGATGACAATACTCCGGGGCCAAAATGGCTGAGGGGTAAAAACAGGCTGATGGGAAACAAGGAATTAATTGTCATTACATGTAACCCAATAATATATTTTCACCATGCAAGAGTTTGAAGGAATACCTTATGAAAATATGGGCAGGGGTTAAAATGTTCACCAGATACTTACAGGGAATTTGTCAAGAATTGTCCAGCACATAATTAAAATACATGTAACCTGCCTGAAAAAATGTTGAACAGTGCCAATTTTCTGTCGGACATGTCCTGCAAATAGATAACAATTTTGACTCCTGATGGGGCAGGTGGTTGGAAGTTTGATAATTCACACAATTAGAATGCACAATTTGGGAAACAAGCCTAATTTTGCTTGTGTATCATGGGGGTTTCTTACGATTAACATTATCCCTTCCATAAATCACAAAACTTGGTATAACACGTACAGCATGTGAGCCAAGAAGAATGGAACCACCCAAATATCGGATGTCTGGGAGGAAAAGGCAGAACAGTACAGACAGGATGCTGTAATAATCTGAACAATAGACAGGAATGGAAAACCTTCAGAGGACAAATATTTGTGAGATAACCGTGTTTACAAATACCATATACATGATGTAGCATGACGGATATTGGGCCCAGTTCTGTCCAGCTATTATAAATTCCAGTCACTGACCCCGTCATGTGCAGATTGCCTGGGAACAAAACTCATACAAAAATATATAAATATTTGAGAAGGACAATGCTGGATGTTATACATAGATAATATGAACCAGACATGCTACCCTGTCTCTGATTCAACCAACTCACGACCCTATCTTATATGTACAGGCACCAGATTTGACAACACTCAGATATGCAGTTAGCAGTGAATATGATTTAACGTCCCTTAACTTCAACAATTTCTCAGTCACATTATGACGGTGTCCCTACATGCAACAGAGTGATCTCAGGACCTCCTGCTTGCACGGTGGACGCTCGTTTGACCCTCACAGTGCGGCCAGTCTGATCATAATATTATTATGTCAGGGTTAAATGCAGGATTTCCGCCAAAGTCCTTGTTTGAAAATAGCTTTGTCGTTATTTGAAAAAACTAATTTTGCAAAATGGCTAATATCACTCAAATGGTGGTGAACATGCCAAAACATTGTCAGTTTGTGTTATTTGAGTGTTTTACACAAACTACTGTGCCTTTTGCCCCTGATATTCACTATAATCTATGAGTTTTCTAAAATAAAGTCATTTGATTTTGTGGAAAAATGGTCATTTGATTTATAGTTGTGTCCTTTTTAAGGACGCTGTGAGACCCTGTATCTAACTCTGTATGTATATACTTATGTATACCAATAAAAACTTTCAGTAAACTCTACCTAATTCTAAAAACTTTCAGTATTATCGTATTTCTTCTAATTTTTTTAACAGCGTTTTTAGACTTAGAAGCAGAAAAGAACATCATTATGTCAACTGAGGCTAAAATACTCAGGCATGGATATGTTATTTATCCCAAGAACTGAAAAGACAGCTAGTGAATTTGTAGAATGTTAGCAGAATTTCTCTCCACATATGCCTGAAGTTAACTTTTGCCATGTGAATAATTAGAAGAAATAGGGCAATAGTTCAGTCACATGAAATGAAATTTCTCATCGTCGAATCAGAGTGTATTTCTCATCGTCGAATCAGGGCGTGGTGAAATTTATTAGAACAGGAAGTTGACAAATTGGTCCAAGATTATGCAAATGATCCATTATTTCATTGATATTTCAATGATTTTAGAGGCTGATCAACATCACCTGCATCGAAGTCGGCAGTCATTTCTAGGCATATGATTGGTTGAAAATCTTTCTGGACTATGATAGAAAGAGCAAGGGCATCGCGACTGCTAAGAAAATCACATCCCTATGCATGTGCATGTACACCATCAAATTTCATTTACACATGGTCAAACAACATTTCACATATGCCAGCAGTTACAAAATATAACATTTCAAAAGCATGTGCAATACATGTGTAACATACAGCCTTGGAGGTAGAAGAACATCTGGTGAAAAGGAGGAACTTATATTCAGCAGAAACATCTTTGCACTTGCAAGCTTTCACTTTTGATATTGACAAAACATTGAAATAGGATATTTCTAGGAGACAGCAGATGTTTATTTAGGAGACAAGGCTATCCCTCAGGCTAAGTAATGTTTGTTATAGTTAGAGTACCAGCATGGGGATATATCTCATGTACTATACAGTAAATATTATAATAATTCAAGGACTCGCAATATGATATTAAACATTCAATAGAGTTGTTCTCTCAAGGCTGGCACACACCGAGCCTTTTCTTACAGAAACAATTGAATCGGAAAATTACTCCCGACACCATCAGCAGAAAGATTTTGCCACACACTTTGAGACGTCATTGTAAGAATAAAGAAAATCCAAATGAAGCTGATCATGTGACAATATTTGTTGGCGCTAACACTTCGGCATCATATCATAATGACCGCTCTTTTGACCAAAAGCTTGAATGTTTATTGGTTGAAGAGAAAATACCACTTGTGATTCAGTCAGGAATTGCCGCACACCTTCATGAATGTTTGCGATTGCTCAGTCTCATTCACGAGAAATAAAAACAGTTTGATATGTCCGACTCAGAACTTGCAAGTCATGAATAAACATGAAGCTGATTCCTTGCATACGGTCCTTTTTTTCCACCTACGACATAATCGCAAAGGTGTGCACCAGAATTTCCAAAAATAGATTGACTATGGTCCGAGATAGGCAGCTGGTCAAATCCTTAGCCTCTCGCTCTGCGTCTAAATTTGTTTTGTTTGTAGTAATTGTGACCAACCCGGAAAAATCAGAGTGACTCGAAGCTTTTTAATTACCTAAAATTCATAATTATCTGTGCTAATATTGCTTGCCCACTTCGTCTAGGCAAGAGGTTCATGCGGTCTCTCATTTTTACAGAGAGTGGTCACTCTCCCTCTCCATCACTCGCCTAACTTATTTTTGCCAGACCATATGTATACTGCTGGACGTGTTGTGCGATTTTCCTGTTCCTACGAAGTAGGCTACCATCTGCAAATTGAACGGTAGTGAATGAGTCCATCCGAATCCTTTCGTCGGCAAAATAAGGAGAACCGTTGACATTAAAAACTTGATTTTTTGCATGAAGGTGCATTAGGGGATTTTTAACAGCAAGTTCTGAGCTGATCTACTTTTGATGAACATTTCTGATGATTTTTGATAAAAAACACTGGTGATTCTGACTTGGGCTGTGCCCATTTTAATATAGGCAGGATTTCAGCTTGGGGCGGGGGATTTCCAAGAGCTCAGTGTGCCTACCCTAATGCCTACCCTATTTTGTAGGTCCTGTGGCGTGTCACACTGCCATGTGGTACGTAGTCATCCCAATTTAGAAGTACAAATGTCAAATTTGCCATGGAATTCCGAACATTCTAGGTTATGTGAATCTCATTTCTTCTTGCGCACCACTCTCCCTACTCTCCCGTCTCAATGGCAGATTCAACTTTCTCTACATTTGTCAGATGAATGGTTAGCTATGACTGATGCATGGAAAGTCATAATTTATTCAAAGAGACTCTTTCCTTGCCAACTTCTGTTCGTGTCCCGTGCAATGTAACCATCAAAACTATTTATTTCCTGTTTCCAAAAGTTATACAAATCTGCGTGTTTGATGAACAATTTCTTAGCTATAAACAAATAAAACTAGAGCATAGTCTGAGGGATGCACACATTTGATCAAAATGATCAGTAAGGCTGCTTACAAGATACCCCCCGTAAGGGCATAGATACATGGGGGTGGTTAACGTTTCACGAGTAAGCTGAATGGGATTGTGGCGGTGGAAATCAGCATGCTTACAAGATACCCCCCGGATGCACATTTGATAGAAATTGACGAGTATTTGTAGAGGAATATAAGTATACATGTTATGGGTGGCGGCACGGTATGTAACTAGTTGACAATGAGACCTCGCTCGGTTGGAGTGCGGTTAACGGATTGTCTATGCATGTGTCGTGATGATACTCAGAGGACTTTAATGGATTGTTCAGAAAATTGATGTTAATAATGATTGTTGACAATGGGGTTATGCAGGCATATAGTGTTTTACCTAACTGTTGTTACCACTAGAACCGGTCTTGGGACTTGAAATGGGCTGTTGCAACAGATAGGCGAATTACTGTCATCTGGATAACCACATTGAAGAGGAAAAGGAAGTAAATGGGAAGTGAAATATTAAACTTACTACCTGTAGACACATATGCAACATCCTGAGCTAGGTCTCATGGTATGGCAGCTACATACAAAATTTGAGAAGAATCTAATCAGCCGTTGTCAAGTTAGGCTCCAGAAATGGAATGTTACGGACCAACTGAGGAAAATCTGCCCATAGGTGGCGCCACCTGTAGACGCACATGCGCCAAACGCAATCCCAAGCGAGGTCTCATGGTAAGGTAGCTACATACCAAATCTGAGAGGAATCCAATTAGCTGTTGTCAATTAAGTTATGCTCCGGAAATGAAATGTTACGGACCGACAAGAAAAAGTTTTGACCCTAGGTGGCGCCACCTGTAGATGCACATGTGCCAAACGCAATCCCAAGCGAGGTCTCATGGTAAAGTAGCTACATACCAAATTTGAGTGGAATCCAAGTAGCGGTTGTCAAGTTATGCTCCGGAAACGAAATGTTACGAACTGACAGGAGAAACTTTTGACCCTAGGTGGCGCCACCTGTAGACGCACATGCGCCAAACGCAATCCCAAGCGAGGTCTCATGGTATGGCAGCTGCATACCAAATTTGAGAGGAATCCAAGTAGCGGTTGTCAAGTTATGCTCCGGAAACGAAATGTTACGGACTGACAAGAGAAACTTTTGACCCTAGGTGGCGCCACCTGTAGACGCACATGCGCCAAACGCAATCCCAAGCGAGGTCTCATGGTAAGGTAGCTACATACCAAATTTGAGAGGAATCCAAGTAGCGGTTGTCAAGTTATGCTCCGGAAACGAAATGTTACTGACTGACATGAGAAACTTTTGACCCTAGGTGGCGCCACCTGTAGACGCACATGCGCCAAACGCAATCCCAAGCAAGGTCTCATGGTATGGTAGCTGCATACCAAATTTGAGAGGAATCCGCGTAGCGGTTGTCAAGTTATGCTCCGGAAACGAAATGTTACGGACGGACGGACGGACGGACGGACAAGCTGAAACCAGTATACGCCCCCTACACTACGTGTCGGGGGGTATAATAATATTGGTTCATCATCATTAAAGGTATTTTAACATTAGGAATTTGGGGGGTTTGTTGGCTGGAATTTAGTTTTTTTTTGGTATTGTTTTAATTTGAGTGCCACTCAACAGTACAAATTTGGGCCTGTATTTTCCCATTATAGGGGCGTCATGATGTGATATATATGTTTGACCTCGGCAGACTGTTATAGATATACATGTAGTCTGACCAGGAGACTATTCACCCTTTTACCTTCTTCTTCACAAGACTCCCGATATTTTGATAATAATAGATGTGGAAAATGGACTAAGAAATTGCTAAACTCTCTTATCAAAACATTTCTGGCTAAAATAAATCAAATTTTACCGTAAACAAAAATATTTTTTTATGTGCGTTGCAGAATTTCCACATCACAACTACATGTAGAATGTCTGTCAGGATTTTGTTCCCGGAATGCCATGGTCAAGTTTTTCCTGCACTGTACTGTACAGCTCAAACCTATTTCGGTCACACTCGCATTTGGGGTTAGATTTGTATCAACCTGATAAACCTTTTAATTTAATTTTAGAATAAATTGAATAGAGATGTAGTTTTTTTAAAATTAAATTTAGTACCACAATCCTGTAGCATTTTAGAGAATTCCTTGAAGTTGAATGGCACATCCTGTGATAGAATTATTAGGTAATCTATGGTACTGGAAGCTGTTTGAGGAGGAGATTTACTGGATATGATGAAATGATGAGAAAAGCCAGAAAGCTGGTATTATGGGATTACCATATGGCTGTATTACACAAATGGTGACACAAGTCTGAGGTCAAATCCCTGAAGATCACAGGCTGATTCATATTTCTCCATCATAAAAATATCAATAGCCCGGAAATAGCTCTGACGTCTGCCATACTGGGTACCATCTGCTTTGAATGGTACGGTGTACTCGATATATTACCAAGTATCATTAGGTACAAAAGCTAATGGTTTTTTGTCCTGGCCATCCAACGATCCGCAAATCTATTAAAAGCTCTTCGGAGCATTTGATGGATTATGGTATAAAAACCATCAAAACCATCGATATCTTTACATGTCTGCGTCGAATAAATAATCGGCCAGAAAACTCTTTCTCGACAATGAAACTCAATAAGGTCCACCGTGGCATATACATCAGAACGCTTTATTCACCTGTCAAAATGTTTGATCTGATTTACTAAAACGTATAGTAATGATTTGATGGATCATTTACAGCACTGGTCAAACCCAAGTATCATCCCATACTAAAGTACATGTACATGTACGACATTTCACGACAGGCGCTCATCATTCTCTTGCACCTGTAACCTTTTTATGGTCAGTGTAACGTTCTCTCACTAAATTCCCTTATGAAAGCTTGGCATAGCCACTCAGGGCTGTAGCCAGGATATCTTGAGAGGTGGTCCACTTTTGCTTCAAAAGAGCAGATTAGAGGGTTTGCTGTATGAGGAAAAGGGGCAAATAGGGAGTTCGCTTTTATCTGAAAGGTACATTTGTATGATACAAACAATATTTTTTTTCCAAAGGGGATCTCTCCCCCCACCCTCCTTCTTGGCTATGGGCCTGCTGTTAGTCCACCAGCATCAGCGCAACAGGATGTAACATACATGTATATGCACTTTAGCACAAATTTAGCATTTATCTTAATTGTTCTTCCATAAACTATACCAGGTGTATTTCTCTAAATTGCTCTCAACTTGAAACTAATGACTGAGATAACAGACTGATCAAATAATCATAGTCTGAATGCACGAGAGTGTAACAGGTTGTCTGATGGAATCAGTCAGAGCATGGAGCTGGTATATGTTCAGGGTTCTGAGAATTGGAGAGCGATATATGCACACATGCAGAGTGTGGACTGTGTTACAATGGGTTAGTACAGTAGTTACATGTAGGCCTCATTCACATTTGCGAAAGGCAGGGAGTATATAATCCCGACAGGTTTTGATACTGGTACATGTATACTGATATCCGCGCCCAAACTCACGCGCTCCAAATACTGTCAAAGCAATTTGAATGTTGGCTAAAATCTAAACCAAACTACTTAAAATCACTCTATTGGATTTATTTTTATTATTTATCCAAGAAGTAATTGATTATTTCCTGTGTACAGCAGGTGGAAACACTAAATTCTTCCAACTCGCAACATGCTTCTTTATTAAATCCATGAGGGTCGCCATTTTAACATGATTTAAGCTCACTGCGCATCAGTTTTGCGCAGGATGTTTACTTTTGAGGTTTCACGGTAGTCGACTGGTGTCCCCCAAAAATGCTTGGATTAGTCCCTGAAAGGCCCAAGTTTAATAGTGTACAGTGAGTAATATTTTTAATATCAGAGACGATGTACCTGAGAAGGACATCCCATTCACAGCTCAGGCTGTCTACCAGAAAGCTAAATCCTAGTGAATCAGGGGATTTCCTTCAGGTTTAACAAAAAGGTCATACTCTCATTAGTTTAGGGGATTACCATAAAGGTCATACTCTCATTAGTTTAGGGGATTACCATAAAGATCATACTCCCATTAGTTTAGGGGATTACCATAAAGATCATGCTCCCATTAGTTTAGGGGATTACCATAAAGGTCATACTCCCATTAGTTTAGGGGATTACCATAAAGATCATGCTCCCATTAGTTTAGGGGATTACCATAAAGGTCATACTCCCATTAGTTTAGAGGATTACCATAAAGGTCATACTCTCATTAGTTTAGGGTATTACCATACAGATCATACTCTCATTAGATTAGGGGATTACCATAAAGATCATACTCCCATTAGTTTAGGGGATTACCATAAAGATCATGCTCCCATTAGCTTAGGGGATTACCATACAGATCATACTCTCATTAGATTAGGGGATTACCATAAAGATCATGCTCCCATTAGTTTAGGGGATTACCATACAGATCATACTCTCATTAGATTAGGGGATTACCATACAGATCATACTCTCATTAGATTAGGGCATTACCATAAAGATCATATTCCCATTAGTTTAGGGGATTACCATAAAGGTCATACTGCCATTAGTTTAGAGGATTACCATAAAGGTCATACTCCCATTGGGGGATTTCCCTCCTGGCTAATACTAGAAATGTCATACTCCCATTAGGTAACAGGATTTCTCCAAGGGGTTTCCAGGAAGGTCAAACTCACATCAGGTTACCATAAAGGTCATCCTATCATTATTGTATCATTATGGGCCAAGTGAAAGGTTCAAGAACATATTCCATGAAGGTTTGAACTCACATCCACTTTCTTGGAAAAGTATCCGATCTCCTAACATGTTCTTCTGTGCTGTGTGGTCGAACATGAAGACTGGAGCGGCCTAAAAATAACACAAAACAGATTAGCAGATTTTCATGTACTCACCCGAAGATGGGATCCACAACAATGCCCTGAGGCTTGTCCAATCCAGCGCGAGCTACTATCCGGCGGCCCGATCCGTCATAGTTGGACATCTCCACCGTTTTCCTTTTGGCGTCGGTCCAGTACAAGTGTTTGGATATCCAGTCCACTGATAGTCCATTACATTCTCCAACATCTAGAGAAAGACAAAACAACACTCCACATACAGTAACCAGCCAGTAACAATTTGTAGCACCAGGTCTGTTTCATGTCGGATGCTCATATCTACATATCTACATGTATGTAGTGAGCAGAAGCTTTGTTGAATGGAACCATTCAGACAGAATTGCCTTGAGGCTTCTATTACCTCTGTATGTTTTGTTTCCTGTAATACTTAACTATAGATGTACCTGATTAAAGTCCAACTTTGGCTTTTTCAAATCCTTTCTGAACCCCTCGGGAAAACTGGAGAAATCTAGATTGCTAATTGACTGTTACAGAACAAGAGATAAAGAGGGGCCAGAGAGAGATGTGTAAACTAATGGGTGAATTTCATAATTCATACATTGCTGATGGGCTTCAATATACCCTTCAACCTAAAAATTCACATGTAAAAGCGATTTTGTCTTTTCTCCAATATGTCCCAGGTTAAAGTACATGTATACACCCAGGTATAACTGAAATTTGATCACAATCTATATCTATGTAATTTATAGCATATACAATACAATTTTTGTTTTTCAAGTTTTTGGCATGAGCTTGACCTTTTGACCTAACAATTAGGTTTTTCTATCATATCTATTTCATTGTAATCACATCACTGAATTGGAGTAACAACAACAATACGAAGCTGCGCATCAGAAAACCCCTCGGCTCTGGGTACATTCATAATGCATTCAATTTGAACCAAGATGTCAGGAACACCAAGCAGTCAAGTGACAAATATACAGATTATCAAAAAAATTGCAATTAGAAATGACCCCTAAGATTTCCGTCCAATCAGAGAAACCGGTATTCATTACATAAATTTCTTGACGCATCAATGATGTATACCAAATTTTACAACGAGCATTTGAATGGTATCAGAGATAGAGATCATTAATGATTTCGCATTTATGAAAGATGGCCGCCCATCCTTCCCGCCACTCAGAGGAACTGATGTGGTTATTCATTGAAAGTCTCTTGATACATTGATGCTGTATACCAAGTTTCGTATAGAACACTGAAATGGTATCAGAGATATACATTATTAAAGATTTCGCATAAATTAAAGATGGCCACCAAGGTTTCCACCCAATCAGGGATACCAGAACAGTCATTTATCGTAAGTCTCTTGATGCATCGATGATGTATACCAAATTTTACATCAAGCACTTGAACGGTATCAGAGAACGAGATCATTAATGATTTTGCATAAATTAAAGATGGCCGCCCATCCTTCCCCCACTCAGAGGAACTGATGTGGTTATTCATTGCAAGTCAGTTGTTACATCGATGCTGTATACCAAATTTGGTATAGAACACTTAAATTGGATCAGAGATATATATCATTAAAGTTTTTGCATAAATTAAAGGTGGCCGCCAAGGTGTTCGGTCAATCAGATCTCGATGCAAAGTATCTGGATGTATCGATGATGTATACCAACTTTCATATAAAACAACTGAATGGTAACAGGGATATGTATCATTATCGATTTCGCATAAATTAAAGATGGCCTCCAGGATTTCCACCCAATCAGAAAAGCCGGTTTGGTAATTCATTGAAAGTTGCTTGATGTATCGATGATGTATACCAACTTTCGTATTGAACAGTTCAATGGTTTCCGAGATATGAATCATTATCCATTTCGCATAAAATTAAAGATGGCCGACAAAGTTTTCACCCAATCAGGTCCCAATTAAATAGGCTTCTGGTCCTTGACTAGGTAAATAAGCATACCAAATTTGGAATTCTTCAGTGGAACGGTTCTCCGGCTATCTCGCTCACGTACAGGCGTACGGACGTACGGATGTACAAGACGACGACAATACCCCATGGCCAAAATTGGCCGAGGGGTAACAACACAGTTTTCCAGTTTGTTTACACTTTTTCTGGTGTAGGTGACCGGCCTTGACCTCAAAACAACACAGCAAGGAAGCAATCAGAGATTGCTCAATTGTATGCCCTCCCCCCCCCCCGCCCCCCTCCTTCTGCTTTAATCTGACACTGTCCCGCCATTGTTCTGTTCTGTATTGGTCTGTGGAGGCCTAATTTGGATAATTATAAATATTCTGTTTCAGTCACTTTTTTCAGCATGCCTCGCATAATACATATTCCAAGTATCGACCAACATGTAACACAAAGTTTTGATGCAAGATGGCCGCCGGGGCTTTTGCCAAATCCAAAAATGTGACCTGGTTATGAGACCTACATTCCTTGGGAGTATATTGTGGTGAAATTATGAAGCGATCGTGAACTTTGCATCCAGTTCACTCTTTTGGGGGCAATTTCATACTTCAGGACCTATGTGGTCTGCTTTGGAATGTAGAATAACAATTTTATAGCCATTTTCCCTGTTCAAATCGGTAATGGACTGAGATTCAGCCTGGACAAAAAAATATATCCCCTTCACTTAGGTTTGATGAACAAAGGGCCATAACTCTTGAAAATTTATGCGAAACGCAGAGAAACTTCACGCTGCACAACTGTGGGGCACTGACCACATATCATGCAAATTTCATACTTGTCCATACAATATTAACCAAAATCCAGCCCGGACAAGTCCCATTCACAGAGATTTCAGAAAAAGGGCCATAACTCTTGAAAATTATACCGAAACTCGGAAAAAACTCTACGCTGCACAACTACGAGGCACTGGCCACATTCCATGCAAGTTTCGATCCTGTCCATCAAATATTAACCGAGATATCGCGCGGACAAGAAATTCGGACGGACAGACGGACGGCACGACAGACGGACGGACAAAACGATCGCTATATGCCCCCCCCCCTCTAATTAGAGGGGGGGGGGGGCATAAATATGGTTTTTCTGTGGCACATTGAGCAAGGTATGCCCAGATTTTTTAACCAATTCATAACTTGGAACAGGTGATTTTCCATTGGTTTGCAGGTTTTCTGGGTTAAGTCAACACTGGTATACGGATGATGGCATTTTATTTCCTTGTTGGCATAGAATGTATGATTAATATACCATAATTTATGGGTGCCTTAGGTCTGGTGCTATCTGGCTTGCTGTTGCCAGGAGGTCAACAGAATCAGTACATTTCTGGCATTTAATTCTATACATGAAATACCTGCACAGTGTTGTATGAAACTACATATATGTATGGTTCAATAAATATACTTTTCATAGAAGCAGTACCATAGAATTTCTGTGCATACCTCTGTATATTCTATGTGGAAAAACAAATCTACACAGACAGGATTAAGTTTCAGCAGAGGAAAATCACCACATAAAGTGAAATTGACACTTTACAAGAAAACAATGCAAGGGTGAAGCATTCTTCAACAGGACTATTGAAAAACAAAGTGAAATTGACACTTTTATTAAGACCAGGTTTGTCCTAGATCTGAAACGGAAATGGTACGATTCCTATCCTTTCTTTTTCTCCCAGTCTCATTTCCTGAACAAAATGAAGTTTGGTGAGAAAGACACAAATTCAACTTCTTGTAAAAGTTCAACCCTGAAACTGAAATAATCTAATAAACTTAACTGCAGGTAACCCGTAGAAATGGAAATAACTATATAATGCAAAACAAGAGAATAGAAATCGAAATGTATCATCCGCACTCGATCTTTAACTAATATGACGTAACAGATTTTTGACAATCATAAAAAGACACCCATATGACATACCATTATGTAATGCAGTCTGAAATACTAGCAGTATATAATTAGTGTGTGTATTTGAGTATAGCCAATGTTTAGAACAGGGATAAGACTCCTCTTGTTTGACACTATTCCTTGTTATCATAACAAGTATGGCCTCTATGGGATAATTGCTTTCCTCAACCCCCTACCATCTGCTTTCCAATGGTCTGAACATGTTAAACTTGTTACTATAATATATGTTCATGCTATGAATACTCAGTTAACTTCTCTCTAAAGTACATGTAGAAACATATATACCCCTACTCAAATTTCACTACACAGTACTGGTATAGCTACATTTCCTGGTTCAAGGCTTTTGCCAAAACCTCCTCCATAGGTAAACAAGAAACATATTTTTACTTCAGACACTGAATAAACCCAAACCTGATGTGGCCAGGGTGCCTGGATATGAAACAATTGATAAAAGTGTTTATGGACCCCCTACATAAAGTAGATCTGTTACTTTTACTTTGAAGTTCAATTTCAAACTCAATTTTAATAGAAACACTGGGAGATACATGTAGAGAGGTGATTAAGCAAAAGGTTTGTGAGGGTTGTAATGAAACTATCAAGGCTCTAATAAACATTTCAATTCAGTGCACACTGGCGTTTTTGATGCTGCATCTTTCTGGACATTCTGACAATAGTGATTTGCGGTCCAAAAACTCCACACATGAGTGACTTTGGATACTGTTCCTGGGCCAGTCTTCACTGCCCAGCAATGTAACATGATAGCATCATGCCATTATAATTGTTTATGTTCAGTCTTTCATTTTTGAAAATAGCAGGATTGTTGTGAATCACAATTCTAAACTTTGGAAAAATATTTTAAGGAGTATGATAAAATGTATCATACACCTCCAGCTTACAAGTAGGGAGCACTCACACTCCTGAGTTCATTTTTAGGCGTGTGATGGTGCGAGAGTGTGATCACAGTCCTCTATACGCCAGCACTGATTAGTTCATGTACCTGTAGCCAAATCTAAATCCTGTACTCACAAAAGGTCATTTTTTTGTCTCCAAATCGAAAAACAGACAGATTACATGTATTTGCATCCAATTTCAGGCATCAGAAATACTGACTTCATTCCCGCACTTGTCAGAATATCCAGGTACTTGCTTCCAAAAGTAGGATAGGCTTTACAGAAACGCCTGTAGGATAGGCTTTACAGAAACGCCTGTAGGATAGGCTTTACAGAAACGCCTGTAGGATAGGCTTTACAGAAACGCCTGTAGGATAGGCTTTACAGAAACGCCTGGAGGATAGGCTTTACAGGAACTACTGTATGATTGGGTGAATTTTCTTTCAATTTTCGACTTAGTGAAACTATCGGACTTAATTATACATGTAGCACGTCATCAGACAAATGTATTGTTTTTCTATGAAGTCAAAATGATATTTATTTTCTAAATTAACACAGGAAGGAAGCAATCAGAGATTGCTCAATTGTATGCCCCCCCTTCCGCTTTAATCCGACACTGCCCCGCCATTGTTCTGTTGTTTATTGGTTGGTGAAGGCCTAATTTGGATAATCATAAAAATTCTGTTTCTGTCACTTTTTTTGCCATGCCTCACATAATACATATAATCAGCCAACAAGTGATAATACGATGTTTCGATGCAAGATGGTCGCCAGGGCTTTCGCCAAAGCTGAAAATGTGACCTGGTTATGAGACCTACATTCCTTGGGAGTATATGGTGGTGAAATAATGAAGCGATCAGTGAACTTTGAATTTTGCACCCGAATCACTCTTTTGGGGGCAACTTCATACTTCAGGACCTATGTTGTCTGCTTTGGAATGTAGGATAACATATAATATAGCCATTTTTCTGGTCCAAATCGGTTATGGACTGAGATCCAGCCTGGACAAATAAATATATCCCATTCACTTTAGGTTTGATAAACAAAGGGCCATAACTCTTGAAAATATAACCGAAAGCAGAGAAACTTCACGCTGTACACCAATGGGTCACTGACCACATATCATGCAAATTTCATACTTGTCCTTACAATATTAACCGAGATCCAGCCCTACAAGTCTAAAAAATTTGAAGAAAAAAGGGCCATAACTGTTGAAAATATATGCGAAATGTGGAGAAACTTCACGCTGCACAACTACAGGGCACTGACCAGATATTCTGCAAATTTCATAATTGTCCATACAATATTAACCGAGATCCAGCCCGGACAAGTCCCAATTCACACAAATTTGAAGAAAAAAGGGCCATAACTCTTGAAAATATATGCGAAACGCGAAGAAACTTCACGCTGCACAACTACAGGGCACTGACAACATATCCTGCAAATTTCATAATTGTCCATAAAATATTAACCGAGATCCAGCCCGGACAAGTCCCAATTCACGAAGAATTCAGGAACAAAGGGCCATAACTCTTAAAAATATAAGCGAAACGTGAAGAAACTTTACGCTGCACAATTGTGGGGCACTGACCACATACCATGCAAATTTCATACTTGTCCATACAATATTAACCAAGATCCAGCCCGGACAAGTCCCATTCACAGAGATTTCAGAAAAAGGGCCATAACTCTTGAAAATTATACCGGAACTCGGAAAAAAAACTCAACGCTGCACATCTACGAGGCACTAGCCACATTCCATGCAAGTTTCAATCCTGTCCATCAAATATTAACCGAGATATTGCTCGGACAAGAAATTCGGACGGACAGACGGACCGACGGATGGACAGACGGATGGACAGACGGACGGACGGACCGACAGACAGACGGGCGGACAAAGCGATCGCTATATGCCCCCCCTCTAGTTAGAGGGGGAGCATAATTAAAGCTCCATTAGTTAACTGCACCCATGCATGGATCCTTAACTCAGCCATTTTATTGCTTTCTTCCACAGTACACATACTTGTAGTTAGCCAATTTCAACCCCACATGTCTTGTGCCTGTACCCACCTTAAACCATATGTTTATAGCAGCATTGGAGGTAAATCTAGCATATTATCACCCTGATATATCAGGCTAATGTCCATAAACATGGAGGGAGAGTGTGTGACCTTAACACAGTCCAGTAATGGTTCACAGCTCATTGGTGTTGGCAGAGATTGTCAGATGACCCAAAAGAGTACAGCCAAACCAGATGTTAATCACCTTTATGCCATATTGACTCTGTAAGTGATACAGTAAATTTCAGATCAAAGGAAACCATGAAAAAAGAGAAATGAATGGGTTTTGGAGAACACATTCATCATGTTTATAACATGTATGTGGATATTTTATTGGCCTTTTGATCAACTGAGAAGTTGGGATTATATTTCTCAAGCCAGAAACTATATGTATCACTGGCTTGAATATTTCTTCAAGCTGCATGTACTGTTTTCTTATCCTTGTATTATCCAAGGAGCACATAGATCTATGAATGTAGGCCTGGACATAACCGGACAGTGCAAAAATTTTACTACAAGATGCGCCTTATGTGCTTGGTTCCCTCCATTCATGAAAGGCACTATACATTTCAATTCCCTCCCCTACTGTGTATTTCGCTCACCGACATTTGAAGCGGCCAGAGCATGCACTGCAGAGCGGATTGCTGACAAAGGTAGTAGTACTTTTGGCAAGTTTGATTGGCGTGCCCCAGATCTTCTACAAAAGGTGTCGATTGTCACTTGCAGTTTGGCTTCCACATGTTTTCAAGAAATTCCTATTGAATTTTGGGGTAATAGGTCAAAGTTCAAGGTCACAGTTCATGAAGAATCATATATGCTCCATTGGTCTTGACAGTTCAATGAATACTTATGAACATTATGTTGACCACATGACTGCAAAGAGTTCAAATTATTTGGGAGTCAAAGGTCAACTTCACGATGGCCATAAAATACGGTCCAGCTCATACTGTGCACATGGTGGACACACAGGACGAGGCATATGTGTTCCTGTGGACACATCCATCTCTATTTGTTGTTTTATTTTGTGTGAGTTCTTTAGTGAGGAAGAGCCCCCAGTTTAGAGCCCCAGTATATAAATGAAATCAGGGTATTACATCCTGAAATGTGCTTCCCAGTTGTTAAATGTAAATGTAAAGGAATGCTTCACTCAATTGAACATGCAATGTTTCTAGTGTACAGGTTTTCACTTAAAAATAAAGTGTACAATGTATCAAATATCTCTTGCCAACTAAGACGGGAAAGTATTATTTTGTTCATTTATGTGTCTTATTCCCGAGCATCTGGGTGCTGCCATATTTCCCACAACCGGTCCTACACGAAAGCGAGACTGCTAAAATCCGATGACACCGTATTAAGGATAAGAGTGTCATCATTTGCAGATTTGCCCAACATGACTTCCACAGCGAGCTGTCCATTGTTAAACTGTAATACCATTCACGATCTAATACAGTACTGGAATCTGTCATACACTCAATTTTAAATGTATGCTCATATAAAAATTCATATTCCATCTGTTTCCTGCTCGTTCCATTATGATGACATCCGAGGCCTTAATATTTGACGTAATTTAAAATTCTACGGGACGTTATTTGGTGCTCAGATGCTCGGGAATAAGACAAACAAGGGTTATGTGTAACCCGGCATTGTTATATTGTTATAAAAATTTTACTTCTTTGTCAGTGA
>JAVTVY010052757.1:0-28059 GCA_036873755.1 Hanleya hanleyi
TCATCGATGACGTCACAGATGCTTCGGACATGCCTCAATTGGGAATGTACACCCCGAGAGCTACAAAATGACACCTCACACGACGCATTCGGACTAAGGATGGTGCATCTCTACACCAAACTCACCCTCACGCACCACAAAATGTCCACTTTCGCTACTACTCGTACCGATGACGTCATCAATGACGTCACAGATGACGCGGACATCCCTCAAATCGGAATGTACACCCCGAGAACTACAAGATGACACCTTCCAGGACGCATTCGAACCGTGAATAGCCCATCTCGACCCCAAATACCTTCATGTACTGCCCGAAAATGTCCACCTTCGCTACTACTCGTACCGATGACGTCACCGATGACGTCACAGATGACGCGAACATCCCTCAAATCGGAATGTACACCCCGAGAACTACAAGATGACACCTTCGAGGACGCATTCGAACCGTGAATAGCCCATCTCGATCCCAAATACCTTCATGTACTGCCCGAAAATGTCCACTTTCGCTACTGCTCGTACCGATGACGTCACCGATGACGTCACAGATGACGCGAACATCCCTCAAATCGGAATGTACACCCCGAGAACTACAAGATGACACCTTCCAGGACGCATTCGAACCGTGAATAGCCCATCTCGAACCCAAATACCTTCATGTACTGCCCGAAAATGTCCACTTTCGCTACTACTCGTACCGATGACGTCACCGATGACGTCACAGATGACGCAAACATCCCTCAAATCGGAGTGTACACCCCGAGAACTACAAGATGACACCTTTCAGGACGCATTCGAACCGTGATTAGCCCATCTCGACCCCAAATAACTTCCTTCGCTGCCCCAAAATGGCCACTTTACTTACTACAACCAACTGCGCATGCGCAGATTAACGCGACATGCATTCAAAACACACCATTCTGACTCTACCCCACACAAGCTTCACTTTGACACCTCACACGACCCATTCGAACCGTGATTAGCTCATCTCTAACCCAAACCCACCCCTACATAGCACCCAAATGCCTGTTTTCTATACTACGGCCAGACTGCGCATGCGCAGACTATTGAACACGGACGAACCATTAGTGTAGTCAAGTGCTCCTCCACGAGAGCTTCAAAATAAGACCTCACTCGACCCCATTGGACCATGAGTGGCCCACCTAGACTCCAACATGTCCACCCCGTATGAGCCTATACACCCATAGCCATGCAGTATAGGCCTATGGGCCTACCCAGGCCTCGGTGACTTTTTTCAAAAATTTCACCGATTCGCTCCGCAACACTTCCTATCGTGTTCCAAATGACGAGACGAGTAAAACGAGACCCCACAACCCTACCGCAAATGTATAGAAGTACGTTTCCCAGGGGGATAAACATTGAACCTATACCCCAGTATGGGACTATATGGGGCTCGGTGACTTTTTAAAAATTTCACCGATTCGCACGGGGACACTTCCTATCATGTTCTAAATGACGAGACGAGTAAAACGAGACCCCACAACCCTACCGCAAATGTATAGAAGTACGTTTCCCAGGGGACAAACATTGATCCTATACCCTCAGTATGGGACTATATGGGGTTCGGTGACTTTTTTCAAAAAATTTCACCGATTCGCACGGGGACACTTCCTATCATGTTCTAAATGACGAGACGAGTAAAACGAGACCTCACAACCCTACCGCAAATGTATAGAAGTACGTTTCCCAGGATGGTCCTATACCTCCATACCCCATATAGGCATTTTCCCGTAATTTAGGATAAAGTCCGTATTCCGTATTTTTTCAGGAAAATTTTACATACACCCACCCTGGAACTAGGGGAAGATAACTCTGTTGATAGACAAGCCCCGTTAAGCCCGGCGACCTATATACCCCTCATACCCCATATAGGCATTGTCCCAGGTTTTTCGATAAAGTCCGTGTTCCGTATTTTTCCGTATTTTTTTTTTTCAGAAAAAATTTTACATGCAGCCACCCAGCCATCAAATACCCTTCACCTAGGCTTCACGTTGATACCTCACTCGACCCCATTCGACCATTAGGGGCTCCCCTAGATGCCAAAACGTCTATTTTCATACCCTTGGGCCACCGCGCATGCGCAGAATGACCCTAATTCAACCCCACACCCAGTCCATCAGATGCTTCACTTTGATACCTCACTCGATCCCATTGGACCATTAGGGGCTCCCCTAGCTCCAAAAAGGCTATTTTCATGCCCTTGGGTCACCGCGCATGCGCAGAATGCCGATATTTCAACCCCACGCCCAGTCCATCAGATGCCCCTTCACGAATGCTTCACTTTGATACCTCATTCGACCCCATTGGACCATTAGGGGCTCCCCTAGCTCCAAAACGTCTATTTCCATACCCTTGGGTCACCGCGCATGCGCAGAATGCCGATATTTCAACCCCACGCCCAGTCCATCAGATGCCCCTTCACGAATGCTTCACTTTGATACCTCATACGACTCCATTGGCCCATTAGGGACTCCCCTAGCTCCAAAACCGCTATTTCCATACCCTTGGGCCACCGCGCATGCGCAGAATGCCGATATTTCAACCCACACCCAGCCCATCAGATGCCCCTTCACGAATGCTTCACATCGATACCTCACTCGACCCCACTAGACCAGAAGTCAATCTCCTAGCTCCAAAAAGGCTATTTTCATACCCTTGGGCCTCCGCGCATGCGCAGAATGCCGATAGTTCAACCCCGCGCCCAGCCCATCAGATGCCCCTTCACCTAACCTTCAATTTGATACCTCACTCGACCCCATCGGTCAACTAGGGGCTCCCATAGCTCCAAAAAGGCTATTTCCATACCCTTCGGCCGCCGCGCATGCGCAGAAGGCCGATATGTCAACCCCACACCCAACCCATTAGATGCCCCTTCACCTAAGCTTCACTTTGATACCTCACTCGACCCCATCGGACCATTTTATCTAGGGACTACTTTTTCTCCGCGGAAGCTTTTTTCCGAGACCGAATCACCGCCAAAACCGCGGCCAAACCGCATCACCGCGCATGAATACATTTTTTTTTTTTTTTTTTTGCCGGAACTTTTTTTTTTTTTTTTTTTTGTCAATGCACACCCCCCCAATAACCCCCCAATGCCCGAGTTGTCTCCCTTGCATCCATAGTGTAGAGATGGCGCCACACCCTCAATTGTGACGTCATTTTTACATCCGGGGGAAAGTTTACTTTAGTTGCTCGTTATACACTACTGATGGTTTAAGTCTCGACGATCCGACTTTGCATACTTTAGCAGCTTTTGCTCAATTAAACCAAAACCGAAATATATTTGTTGAAAGCCTTTCATTGAGGCAATACGAATCTTGTCATCATTTTTGTTCTTCTTATTATTACACTTGGGTTATTTGAATTTAAGTCAAGCGCTTTTCAAAATTGTTTCTTTAAACATCTTCGCTAATAATTTCTAGAGATCTCGCCAATAGTCTTCGAACTTTCATTTTCTTGTGATATATATTTCAAACCAGTTTTTACCTCGTTTTTTTCATGTAAATGACTTTATGATGCTCCAATATTGTTCAATAATTCAACTAAATCCAAACAACGAGATCCCTTCAACGAAAATCATTGATAACTTTCACAGTATTTTCGTTATTTTGGGATTACACTATCTCAGTATAGCACAGATTCTAGTGCAGAAAATTTGTCGGGCCTCATGCGGATATCTGTAAATGGGGCAAAACTTCATTTCATTTCCCTTGATTTCATTTCTATTTCACCTAAGCATTTCAATACATACAAGAAAATATAATAATAATTAGGCGGGATTAAACCCCTGGGGGCTTGTTCTATCCCAAGAAATAATAAAGATAGATGTTTGACGTAATACCGATGAAAATCAAAAGTGAGATCGAAGTACAGGATTTCAAGTGAGGGGGTAACTTGTTCCATATCTTGGGGTCATTGATTCTGGTGCTATATAAGGATAAGTCCGAAAGATAAATATGTCGATACAGATTTAAACTGGACTGTCTAGTTGGGTATCTATGCACCAGAGATAGCCTTGAGAAGTAAGACTGAAATTCTTCAGGCATCAAATGATGATGGTTAAAATATTTATTAACGAATATAAGAACTAAATACTAATTTAATTGTTTCACTGATAATATTTTCAACTGAGCATATTGTGGAGCTGTATGGTCATACTTTGCTGAATAAGCAATTAATCATGTGGCATTGTTTGCAACATCTGTAAGTGATTAAGATGCTTGGAATATTTATTGCACCACACAAAATTACAATATGTTAAGTACTGGAAAATCAAAGAATAATAAAGTATATACAGTGTCTTTTTCTTGATGCAGTGTCTTATATTGTGAATGATACCGATATTTCTAATTATCTTTTTAGATAAGTCTTCTATATGCGATACCCAATTGCAGTTAAAATATTCCCAGAGGAATTTGAACTTTTCAATCTGTTCTGTGTCTATACCGCAGATGGCTGATTTGGGCTGGTTTCGAAGCTTGCTCGGTTTAGAGGGTTTGATGAACAGGGACTTAAAGAGAACGTAAACTCTGGTGAGCGTGCGTGGCCAGTTAAAGCATTTTTCTCATAGAATCAAAATCGTGTATCAGATATTTTTTTTAACATTTTTTTGAAGCAGTGCTAAACGTTTTAACTTCGCTACACTGGAACAACATAGAGGCTGCCATGGTTGAAGAATCGTGACGTCAGCGCACACTAGTTCTTCTGCCTCTGGAGGTAAAAACCCGTCAATTAGCAGAGGTGCAGTGTTATAGACTGTAGCTTACAAACATGAACGAGGATGATAGTGCGACGTGTCGAGATTACCTGGCACATTGTGACAGCCAAATGCAGAGCAGTCCGGCATGGTAGAATATCTGCTAGAATCAGGCCGTGTTCTACATAAAAACTAATCTATAACATCGCATCTGTCAGTCGGGGAACGGAGAAGTGCATAAGAAGGACCATGTGCGGCCATGTTATCTCGGCACAGAGAATGCCCGATGACGTAGGAGATTATCTGCACAACTGAATTTTACGCTTTCCCATTGGTTTAAAATCCTGCCCAAAACAAACATGGCGGCGCCCTCAAGAAATTCCAAATCACAGTATTTTCTATGTTTGCGTCTTTCTCATTCATTGGGAAAAATGGGGATAAACGTTGTCACGATTTTTTTAATCTGTAGGGACTCTTGTATAACTCCCGCGGTGTTTTACCACGTTTTATCGGAGTTTACGTTCCCTTTAAGTATTTTGAACATTAAGCGAGAGTTTGATGCATGCGAATCAAATTATATGAATTGATGAGCTCTTTCGACATAGATCCTATCAAAAGCTTAGGGTCTTCATTGGATAACCATCTTTCGGAGATGCCGATAACAGAAAAGTGTCAGTAAAATGTTCACGCAGACGCCTGGCATTAAAATGAATTACCGAAAGCGACGAACTCTCACGTATGTCATTAGCATTCACATAAGAAGAAACTTATCTGCAATATAATATTTGGAAATTTGATTACTGATATCATTCTAATGTTGCACTTCAAAATCGGTATCATCAGTAACGAAAGAACAAAATGTCTTACGGAAGAACTTCATGCTAAAGGTCACATACCGTACAGACATATATCCACTTGTGATTTCTATACTACAATCCCCCATCAGGACCTTATTAACCATCTAAGTTCATTAATAGTATTTGTGTTCAAAAAAACTGATCGTAGATGTATTAATGTCGGAAGCCATAAAGAATTCTTTAGCTCTACTACATACAAGAGATATAATTCATGGGACGTTTCTTCGTTAATAGAGTTGCTTGAATTTCTCATTAAAACATATCTATGTGAAATTTGTCAACACAATATATCAACAGCATATAGGTATTCCAATGGATACTAATTGTGCACCCCTGTTGGCTGACTTGTATCTGGGGATCGTTGCACGAAACTTGCGTAAGTTACGATCGACGTTGGACTTACACCTGCGTTGCGCTCACACTACGCCCGGCTCTACACGCGTTTCACGAACCTGGCGCAAGGCAGACGTAATTACATCAACATTTACGCAATGCGTAAGTTTCAGATTTTGGCCTCTGCAATAAATATCACTTGGAATTTATGTTTAATTAGTATTGGATACAAAGTTTCGACCAGTGACTATAATCATAGCCGACAATGGACTTTGTAAATATTTAACCTTGATAATTACACGTCAGAGCAATCTGCGTTTGAGGCTAAGGATCGTAACTCTTGTATTCGCTCTTTTGTGAAAGGAGGTGCGAAATACTGCACATTGTCTTTGAGAGATCGTATGCTAGGGAGAGAAAAAGTAAAAGAACGACCATTTTCTGACTCCAAAAGTATTGTACATTTTATAAGATACATAAAATTTGACAACTACGTCTTTAGATTAATCTACTATAGGCATGGTTACATGCAAGCAAAGTTGCGCTCACGCTAAGCATACTCTCGGGTAGACTTAAAGTTACGCAATAACTTACGGCTTTGCGTAAATTTAAAGGCTTTGTGACACGGGTCGGCGTAGCTACGCTCACGCTAAGTATGACTTACGCACGGACTTAGGCTTACGCACAGTTTGTGCAACGGTCCCCTGTTCTCTTACGAATATGACTATATGCAAGCGCTTTCAAAAAAACGATCCATTCAAAGCCCGTTTCTTCTCATCCACCAAACGCTATATAGACGATTTTTTTTTCGCTGTGGATAATCGCTATATAAATGACGCAGTGGAGTATATATATTCACCTTCACTGGATTTGAAGGAAACTACAGATAGTCCTACAGGCACATCATATTTAGATCTATATCTCTATAAAAAAGAAGCGAGCCTTCTCTCTCGTCGACTTATGACAAAAGAGATGATAACAATTTCGACATCGTAAACTATCCCTTTCTGGACAGTAATGTTCCAGTGGGAACTGCATATGGCGTATATATATCTCGCCTAGTAGCATTTGCTAGATCCTGTGTTAAATGTGACGATTTTAATCAACGTCACAAAACATTGTTGCAGAAACTTATAAAACAGGGCTAGACCACCAAGCCTCCCAACTCAAAGTTTCTCAAATTTGGCGATACATATCGCATGCCGATAGCAAAATACGAGCGTAGCGTGCAAGATTGTAACTTGTGTCTAATTCCGCTTAACCCGGGGTTAGGGGTCGTATGAACCCATGCTCTTCAAGATCCTCATGGTGCTCATATGAACAGTCACAATCAAATCGTGACTGAGATACATCATTATCTGGATGACGACTTTACAACGAATATTATGGATTAAGAATACTGATCAGCTATACGGATTTGATATTTTTGGAACATCATGATGTTTTGCCGGCATCATTGAAAACTGTTGACCGCTTCTCTCTCGCAGGAAGCTAGCCTGTGTTTATGTATACTATGATTGTCTTTTTGAAGTTGGTGCTAATACTGTTATATGGAATATGGAATAGCTCTTTGGATTATGGACGCAGATATTCTTTAATGGACGACGGCTGAATTATGAATGACGCCAAGTTAAAAGTATAAATCATAGCATACATCGCTAGGTTTGAAAGAAACCATATATGGCATCAAAATGGCTTATATATTCAATGATTCTATGAGACAAATTAATCAAATCAAGAAGGCCCTGTATTTGGAAAATGAATATCTTGCCTAAGATCATGTGCTACTATCTGAAAATCAGATGATTTCATTCAACGCCACAAAATATAATTGCCTTAACATGTTTCATAAGGCTATTTCATTTTCCTAAATATCGATGAAGCGTATTACCGTCATGTGATAACGTAACATGATGAATAACACATTTAGCACATCGTTTCATATCAAGTGTCTTGTACCATGGAATCATTTGAACGCTCTCTGTTTCAAATGACTATGTGTTCAATTACATAAGCCAAACGTGACTGGGATACACAAGTGCTTCTCGCCGGTGTCTAATACTGTTGAGGTTTCATTTCTGACAACAATATAGCCCGTGTTTCTTCAGATTGGAGGTGTAGTAACTTGGGTCAGAGCAGTTTCATACTTAAATCCCACAGGTTGGTAAATGAACTTATCTACCTAGCTTTTGCTGGCAAACATATGTGGCGACGAAAAATCGTAATTACATTCAAATATATCTCCATTGAGAAGAAATTCCGAACATAAATACAATTACTGACTATTCCTTTAAAGGGCTTCATTTGACGAAGCAAATATCAACTATCTGCGAAAGCTCGTGACCATTAAACTTAATCTTAAAGTTGCCACCCTTTCTTATTCCTTTAAACATTCTTAGCTGAACAGTAAGGTAAACTTGCATGTTTCTACTTTGTCATATCATACATATGTTTGTTTTCAGTGACAATCAGCAGCAGTAGTGGTAAAACCTTTAAGGGTATCGCGATCAGAGCTCGCCGGGTCACGGGCGATACGGAGGAGGTCCTGGGCAATTTCTTCAAAGTTTCCAAAGAAGATCCGGTCTATCCCATAAACTGTCTAAGTGGAGTTGCTGTAAGTAGCTGCTATTTTAGCTGAACGGACTCAACTGTTCAATTTTATTGTATATTGCTATCAGGTCTTTATTCATTAACAAAATGCTTGTTTATGTTAACTGATAACTTTGGATGGTTTAGATTCTACATTGAAATATTCCGCAAAGTGTATGACTTATTTTATAACAAGATGTGGATAGATCTTAATTAGGGTTGAGCTCACTGGAGTCTGGTACTCTGAATTTGATATTCACAAACGCACGCGAGCGCTTGAGAATAAACAAGTCACGTGTTAATTGGTAATGTGGATGTGTATTATTGTCTAATCACCTATTGTTAACGGTAGCATCTAAGCATGATTGGATAGTGTTAATTTGTTAGTTCAAGAGATTTGTACAAAGATGTGGATAAATATATGCAAGCGTTTAATCCGTCATTCAATATTGAGCCGTCGTCCATTGAATAATTTTTGCGTCCATAATTCAAAGGTATATTTCACATAGCAGAATTAGCACCAATTCAAATAAAAATAACCATAGTCCACATAAACATTGGCTAGTTTCCTACAAGAGCGAAGCGGTCCCCAGTTTTCAATGATGCCGGCACGACATTATGACGTTCCAAAATATCCGTATTGCTGATCAGTATTTCGATCCATATTATTTTCCTTGCAAATTCTTCATCTAGTGAACGATGTATCTCAGTCATGTTTGATTGTGTCTATTAATATGAACGTCATGAAGATCTTGAAGTCCACACGGCCTATAGCCCGGGTTAAGTGGAAGTAGACACAAGTTACGAAACGTATTTTCTATCAGCACGCGATAGTTATCGACAAATTTGAGAAACTTTGAGTTGAAGCGCTTGTTGGTATAGTTCTGTTTTATTAGTTTCTGCAATAATTTCTGTGGCGTTCATTAAAATCGTCCCATTTTACACAGGATCTGGCAAATGATACGCCTTATTCAGGTCACACTGCAATATGACTGTCCAGGACGGGGTAGTTTACGACGTCAAAATTTTAGTCATCTCTCATACCGTAAAGTCTACGAGAGAGAAGGACCGCTTCAATTTCATAGAAATATAGGTACAAATTTGACATCTGTCGTTTCTTTCAAATCCAGTGAGGATGGATATATATTCTTCACTGCGCCATTTATATAGCGATCATCCACAGAGAGAAAATCGCCTATACGGCCGTGTCAGTGATGCGCAAGAAAGCATCTTAGAAAGATAAGATCTGAGCATCACGAAACATTTTACGTTTGGCTTCTTGGAGCTACTCTGCGTTTGACATTGTGATTTTGCTAACAAGTAATAAAGTACCAATTTGTTTCAAATAACATCTCGAGTTGTTTTATGGATAATCTTCAGTGGTAGTGCCTGAAGCCGAATCTTGGCAAGGTTGCTCGTGTGAACCCATCATGTGGGACTACACCACAGGCCCTGTAGTCTTGTAATTACCGGTCAAAATTCACACCGATTATCATTCGGATGACTTTGATCTCATCATTTCCCGGTTCCATGCATGTATACCAATATTTTTTCAGCAATCAAAACACATTCTTCATGTAGGGGAATTTTGATCAGTGTTACATGGGGTCAAATAGGGTCACTGGCATAACTTTTGCTCAACAGTGATTAACTTTCATTTGCATAATTATATCAGTGCCATGACCTCTGTCATGTAGTCATTTGCACATAATTTTGCCGGGTGATAATATCGGTGCCCTGACCTCTGTATACACATTCACATATCATACTTTCTGGTGGTTGGTTCACTACTACATTTTCATTTGAGTATTCCAAATTAGGATCTTTAAGTATACTTGATTTACGTTGTCATAGAATACCTGAAACTGGCATCATTGATTATTGAAAAACTAACAATTATTTTAGCATTTACTAATGTTTACTATTGTTTGGATTCATCAGCCGTCATTTAATGTTATAAATAAGTTTATCCAGGTCTTTGGTCAATTTGTTGCGTTTATATAGCTTGCATTATCGTGGGTGCATTGTATTTCCGGTTACGCGACCCGAACTAGTCAAAGTGATATAAGGCGAGACAAAATCAGCGACAGTTTCCACAAGAAAGTAAATGTTGTTACCCTCTCGCTGTATGTAAGCTAGCATGTCAGTGATGACATGACCTAAAGGCCAATCCATGCACCTGTGTGAGTTTAGTTTAATCCTTGTTTCACAGCAATCCTTTGAAAAGGTCGTATCTGTTAAAAACGGTTATATAAATATACAAATATATGTAGGTTTATTGTTTTCGCTGGAAATTTAAGCCGTACGATGTCGAACATTACAGGCTAGTTTTTCTAGCTTTCTTGCATTTACCAGGTGACCCCATGTTAATGCGTTTACTCCATCAGACGTTCATGATGCTCATCCATTAACATCAGATGAGTTGTTTGAGCCGAGCTAGCTTGTCTAATTCCGCTTAAGCTGGTGATGAGGGCCGTGTGGATACTTCATAGTCTTCACAGGAACATCTGCAGTAAAAGCGCGTCTGAGATACTAAGGCTACGTCCGAGAATCCACCGTATTCTCGGGTGTGAATACTTTCATGTAGAGTCATATGGTTGCGTTTTAGTGGACAAACGTCGTCAATTTTTCTCACCTCTTGCATATCGCTCCAATAAAAAATTGACAACAGCAATCTATTTCTGTCATGAGGTGCAAGTTGCCAGTTTCACTTTTAAATTCACAACTTGTCTTCCTTAGCGATAGCCTATACAGAGAATATTTTTTTTTGGCCAGGCTACGCAGTTTGCGTCCCCCCCCCCCCCCGTACTAAGGACTAAGAAACAGCATTTGAGAAAATCTTAGGAATTTCTCTGTAGTACGGATTTAGCACCTACTGTGGGCGCCTTTGGATTACGTGGTTTCATCGGATTTACACGTCTTATTCGGGCAATTAGGAGTGTTTTAGTTACCTAACATGTTTTGCAGTCTTCTCTATCCGGCTCATAATCTAATATAAGCGTCAAATCTGACAGCGTGAAATATTAACTACATATGAGACCCTCACCGGCAAGTAACAGTCCATTAAACAATTCTGCGTCCATAACCTCATATTCAGTGCAATATTAACACCATAATACAGACGGGCATACATAAATGTCCATACATGTACACACACAAACAAGGAAGCAGTCAACAAGGAAGCAGTCAACAGTTTATGGTGCTGCCGATAAGACATTATATTCTTTTTTTCCAAAATGCATTTCTAAGTCGTGTTCTAAACTACATTTTATCTCAGTCTTGTTTGGGTTGTGGATGTTCATATAAACACGGGAAATATCGGTGATATAGGATATTGCACACTAGTATACCTTCGTACTTAGCTGTGGTAGTGTATATTACCAACACTAGTATACCTTCGTACTTAGCTGTGGTAGTGTATATTACCAACACTAGTATACCTTCGTACTTAGCTGTGGTAGTGTATATTACCAACACTAGTATACCTTCGTACTTAGCTGTGGTGGTGTATATTACCAACACTAGTATACCTCCGTACTTAGCTGTGGTGGTGTATATTACCAACACTAGTATACCTTCGTACTTAGCTGTGGTAGTGTATATTACCAACACTAGTATACCTCCGTACTTAGCTGTGGTGGTGTATATTACCAACACTAGTATACCTTCGTACTTAGCTGTGGTAGTGTATATTACCAACACTAGTATACCTTCGTACTTAGCTGTGGTGGTGTATATTACCAACACTAGTATACCTTCGTACTTAGCTGTGGTAGTGTATATTACCAACACTAGTATACCTTCGTACTTAGCTGTGGTAGTGTATATTACCAACACTAGTATACCTTCGTACTTAGCTGTGGTAGTGTATATTACCAACACTAGTATACCTTCGTACTTAGCTGTGTGGTAGTATATTACCAACACTAGTATACCTTCGTACTTAGCTGTGGTAGTGTATATTACCAACACTAGTATACCTCCGTACTTAGCTGTGGTAGTGTATATTACCAACACTAGTATACCTTCGTACTTAGCTGTGGTAGTGTATATTACCAACACTAGTATACCTTCGTACTTAGCTGTGGTGGTGTATATTACCAACACTAGTATACCTTCGTACTTAGCTGTGGTAGTGTATATTACCAACACTAGTATACCTTCGTACTTAGCTGTGGTGGTGTATATTACCAACACTAGTATACCTTCGTACTTAGCTGTGGTAGTGTATATTACCAACACTAGTATACCTTCGTACTTAGCTGTGGTGGTGTATATTACCAACACTAGTATACCTTCGTACTTAGCTGTGGTAGTGTATATTACCAACACTAGTATACCTTCGTACTTAGCTGTGGTGGTGTATATTACCAACACTATATACCTTCGTACTTAGCTGTGGTAGTGTATATTACCAACACTAGTATACCTTCGTACTTAGCTGTGGTGGTGTATATTACCAACACTAGTATACCTTCGTACTTAGCTGTGGTAGTGTATATTACCAACACTAGTATACCTTCGTACTTAGCTGTGGTAGTGTATATTACCAACACTAGTATACCTGTACTTAGCTGTGGTGTGTATATTACCAACACTAGTATACCTTCGTACTTAGCTGTGGTGGTGTATATTACCAACACTAGTATACCTTCGTACTTAGCTGTGGTAGTGTATATTACCAACACTAGTATACCTTCGTACTTAGCTGTGGTGGTGTATATTACCAACACTAGTATACCTTCGTACTTAGCTGTGGTGGTGTATATTACCAACACTAGTATACCTTCGTACTTAGCTGTGGTAGTGTATATTACCAACACTAGTATACCTTCGTACTTAGCTGTGGTAGTGTATATTACCAACACTAGTATACCTTCGTACTTAGCTGTGGTGGTGTATATTACCAACACTAGTATACCTTCGTACTTAGCTGTGGTAGTGTATATTACCAACACTAGTATACCTTCGTACTTAGCTGTGGTGGTGTATATTACCAACACTAGTATACCTTCGTACTTAGCTGTGGTGGTGTATATTACCAACACTAGTATACCTTCGTACTTAGCTGTGGTAGTGTATATTACCAACACTAGTATACCTTCGTACTTAGCTGTGGTAGTGTATATTACCAACACTAGTATACCTTTGTACTTAGCTGTGGTAGTGTATATTACCAACACTAGTATACCTTCGTACTTAGCTGTGGTAGTGTATATTACCAACACTAGTATACCTTTGTACTTAGCTGTGGTAGTGTATATTACCAACACTAGTATACCTTCGTACTTAGCTGTGGTAGTGTATATTACCAACACTAGTATACCTTCGTACTTAGCTGTGGTGGTGTATATTACCAACACTAGTATACCTTCGTACTTAGCTGTGGTAGTGTATATTACCAACACTAGTATACCTTCGTACTTAGCTGTGGTAGTGTATATTACCAACACTAGTATACCTTCGTACTTAGCTGTGGTAGTGTATATTACCAACACTAGTATACCTTCGTACTTAGCTGTGGTAGTGTATATTACCAACACTAGTATACCTTCGTACTTAGCTGTGGTAGTGTATATTACCAACACTAGTATACCTTCGTACTTAGCTGTGGTAGTGTATATTACCAACACTAGTATACCTTCGTACTTAGCTGTGGTAGTGTATATTACCAACACTAGTATACCTTCGTACTTAGCTGTGGTAGTGTATATTACCAACACTAGTATACCTTCGTACTTAGCTGTGGTGGTGTATATTACCAACACTAGTATACCAGCCAGGTAGTGTATATTACTAACACTAGTATACCTTCGTACTTAGCTGTGGTAGTATATTACCAACACTAGTATACCTTCGTACTTAGCTGTGGTAGTGTATATTACCAACACTAGTATACCTTTGTACTTAGCTGTGGTAGTGTATATTACCAACACTAGTATACCTTCGTACTTAGCTGTGGTAGTGTATATTACCAACACTAGTATACCTTCGTACTTAGCTGTGGTAGTGTATATTACCAACACTAGTATACCTTCGTACTTAGCTGTGGTAGTGTATATTACCAACACTAGTATACCTTCGTACTTAGCTGTGGTAGTGTATATTACCAACACTAGTATACCTTCGTACTTAGCTGTGGTGTGTATATTACCAACACTAGTATACCTTCGTACTTAGCTGTGGTAGTGTATATTACCAACACTAGTATACCTTCGTACTTAGCTGTGGTAGTGTATATTACCAACACTAGTATACCTTCGTACTTAGCTGTGGTAGTGTATATTACCAACACTAGTATACCTTCGTACTTAGCTGTGGTAGTGTATATTACCAACACTAGTATACCTTCGTACTTAGCTGTGGTGGTGTATATTACCAACACTAGTATACCTTCGTACTTAGCTGTGGTGGTGTATATTACCAACACTAGTATACCTTCGTACTTAGCTGTGGTAGTGTATATTACCAACACTAGTATACCTTCGTACTTAGCTGTGGTAGTGTATATTACCAACACTAGTATACCTTCGTACTTAGCTGTGGTAGTGTATATTACCAACACTAGTATACCTTCGTACTTAGCTGTGGTAGTGTATATTACCAACACTAGTATACCTTCGTACTTAGCTGTGGTAGTGTATATTACCAACACTAGTATACCTTCGTACTTAGCTGTGGTAGTGTATATTACCAACACTAGTATACCTTTGTACTTAGCTGTGGTAGGGTATATTACCAACACTAGTATACCTTCGTACTTAGCTGTGGTGGTGTATATTACCAAATTTCTCATAGTTTGAATGAAGATTCTTGGTAGTTTAGCCTTCTCGAACCGGTTTCTACAAACAAGTTTGGTGAGGTTAATTTACATCGTCGTATTATACACAAAATCTACGACGGATCTGCAACTATTACGGACATGTCGTGTTTTCAAATCTCGCCGACGGGTAATTTCTTCTCTCTCTACTTCAAATATCGCCGACGGGTAATTTCTTCTCTCTCTACTTCAAATCTCGCCGACGGGTAATTTCTTCTCTCTCTACTTCAAATCGTTTTCTAATTATTTTTCAGAACATGATCACCCATGCGAGTAAGGTCGAGAAAAGCGATCTCACCCTGATATGGCAACCCCCGGCCAGTTCTGTAGGCACTGTTGTTTTCACGTGAGTTCGTTTTATTATTTTTCAGCTTGAATGACTAGAGAGGTTTCGGATATCATTGATGGAAATGAGCCCAGCAGAAGGAAAACAGTTGTCATATTTTGTTAGTTTGTTCGATATCATAATCATCTCCTGTGACTATTTTATCTGTAAATGTAGTACATGTATGAGGGAAATGTATGTATATTGCTGTTTTCATGATTTTCACATGGAAAATATTAGCGCTCATACAACAAATTTCTTTGTAAATCATTTATTGATACAAAAATACAGGTGCGGCACATGGGGCGGGTGGCTATACGTCTGATCCATGCAGCTCGAAACTGTGATAAAAGTTCACTTTTCAAATGGGGTTGAATGAAGAAGAATACGGTATAATTTGAGTCAATTATACATTACACATTAAAACATCATTTTATACATCAATTTTACCCCAAAATGTGGAGTTCCCAACTCCTGAGATTCTCTCTATCATCTCCTCCAGACCTTTTATGCTTGAGTAAATCCATGTTGGTACGCATCAATTCACTAGATGATCATCGACACCAACAATTCACTAGATGATCACCGGCACCAACAATTCACTTAATGATCACCGGCACCAAAAATTCACTGTAAAGAATTTAATCAGCTACAGGACCGACAGCAGGACATTGAACAGACGATGGGTTCCTTCGAAATAATAAAATAAATTACAGGACGTTACGGAAACTTCAGACCTTGGCGAATGGTTTCGGAGATAGAAGAGCTGAAGAAATAACAAACAGATTCAGAGAGCCATGACCGTAAATACAATCTCGTAGGGCACGATTCGACACGCGCGGGAAAATACAATTTAGAGGCCTATAATCAGAAATATCTGTTGATGGATAAACTCGTATTTGCGACCCAGATTCTTCGCGGGAGAAGAAATGTATTCACAATAGAAATTTCCATTGCCGCAGACTCAGCGATGGCATCTGAACTTATTATTCGTTTTGTTTACTGGAACGAAAAGGAGCTAGTGAAAAAGGTACAGTACAACCTCAAAGGTTCTTCCATTCGAATTTACCAGGATATAGCTCGGTATCTACAACAAGATTTGGAGGAAATCGCTCAGCAGGCTCACACTATGAGATTTGGAGGAAAGCAAGTTCGAGTGAAATCTACACATAATTAAGCCTTTATTCAGGTAGAAGTCGGTGGATTTATTTATACCCATCCTTTTCTGTCTGCGAAAACTAAATCACTGCACTGTAAAGTTGTGGCGAGACGTCATCTTGTCATACACGTAAAGCAGTCGGCCTTATCTAGTGTGCTATTACGTTGAAATACTTCAGCCCCGCGAATAATTAACTGTGTGTCATTGGAAACGTACACACATATATATACTGAACAGTATAGAAATTTCCTCTAATTGACGATACAAGTATAGAGTAATTATTAAATTCGATGTTGTTTTTGGTCCAGTTCCGAAATTTATTTGCAGATAATTAATAATTTCGCCGTTTTATTAACTTTGGTATAAATTCCTAAATATATTTGAAGGTGAAATGAAATATGTAATATTGCACCTGTAAGGAAGATGTAATATTGCACCTGTAAGGAGGATGTAATATTGCACCTGTAAGGAAGATGTAATATTGCACCTGTAAGGAAGATGTAACATTTCACCTGTAAGGAAGATGTAATTTTGCACCTGTAAGGAAGATGTAATATTGCACCTGTAAAGAAGATGTAATATTTCACCTGTAAGGAAGATGTAATATTGCACCTGTAAGGAGGATGTAATATTGCACCTGTAAGGAAGATGTAATGTTGCACCTGTAAGGAAGATGTAATATTGCACCTGTAAGGAAGATGTAATATTTCACCTGTAAGGAAGATGTAATTTTGCACCTGTAAGGAAGATGTAATATTGCACCTGTAAGGAAGACGGCTAACTACAGTATTCAGGTGATCAACCGTTAGACCGGCTTGATTGATTCCTAATTTGTATTTTATTAAGAAGCTTTAATACTATCGATTAATTGATAATTCCAAAAACTATGTGTGGGCAAACACAATTATGCGTTAAACAAGGCTGGACCTAACAGCGGCAATTTATTAGTAATATAAAATTTGTGCTCGACATCACACTTTGTAATTTGTGAGAACTCTCGACGGAAAGTGGGCGCCGATGTTCCCGGGTAAAATTACATATTACGGTCTTGCAGTAGATTATCCCACCGGTACAGCGTCAAGTAAGGCTGGAAACTTCAGACGTGGAAATTTAAATATTCCGCTGTTTATCAACCAATGTTCCTGTGGCATCCGAAAAATTTTCATCTTGAAGTAAACACGCCAACGTAATTGCAGTCTTCATCCTGGCAACGAAGCCAATGTAATTTGTGAGAACTCTCGACGGAAAGTGGGCTTGTATGGGGCGCCGATGTTCCCGGGTAAAATTACATAAAGCCATCAGAAGAGTCTGATCCGGACAGTGGTATTCTCTGGACTTAAAGTGGATGACAACAGAACACACACATTGCTGTAGTTAGCTTTTAGTGCTCGTACATTTCAGCTTACAATATGGTGACGCTGTACCGGTGGTAACATGACAGAGGATCTTATTCTGTAAACAGTCACTTCGGAACTGGAGATAGCAATAAGCATTATCGGAGACTTGAGCCTCTGTGAGACCTGACGGTTTAGCCATCAGGGAGATCTGGTGTTACTGGTCTGACTATAATGTGCCGTTCATTCCGTTATATACAATACTAGACGTTTACAATGTCAATTTAACCCGTCATAGATGTCCTTACAACTTCGGTACAATTATGACAGACAGATCACAAATCTGTTTCATTACATAATTCAGTCGTCAAAACCAAGGTTAACTCATAACACAAAAAAGCGGTTTCTACGTTATCTGTATAAATCTGAACTTACATAACTAATTCTCACAAATAGTTGTGTTTGCAATAACCGACCTAAAGGGTCATGGAATAGTATTTCGGAAATAGGTTTGTCAAAACACATCACAATACCAAAGGGCGCATGCATACAGATTTATATAAAATTGTTGAATGAAAAGTCGAAATTTATACATTTATATGGTGGTCCAGAATCGACATTTCACAACTTGTATAACTATACATTTCTGGACAGAGATTCTGGTGAATGGATTTACCAGTTAACATCTACATGTGAAGTGATCAGTTTTTGGTAATAAGTCGGATTTCCACTTCCAGTTGGCAGTAAACTGTTTTGGGCAATTGATAAAATGAATTTTGTACAACAGACGTATGCTGGATCTGTCCACGTAAGAGTACTTCGTTATGACGGCGATTTTTGATGTTATTATATAATATCATTATTTGCTGAAGGAATCTACATTAACCTTAACTACATGTATAAGAATCTACTTTTTTGTCCATCAGTTGTGTATAAACACGTTACGATGAGTTGGGTCTTTTTGTCAAGGTGGCTTTTTTGCTGCCTTTGATCGAGGTGATGAATTGTTGCCAGCAACCTGGTATGAATGATGTAGACATGGGATTCCATTATCCTCATGCAGCGAGGTTGACTGCGGGAAAGGCGGAGGAAAGTTTTGATGTGATTTAAATGTAATTATGTCTATGTTCTTATACAGAGAAAATGTCCATATCATAAATTACTTCCTGTATCAAAGAAGGGTCACAGTTCATATTCTTAGCCATATTCGTATAACAAAATATTGCGTCAGTTAAAATTATTAGCTTCAATTGTCAGGGAAGTGGCTCCTATTTTGCCATACCGGCTTCTCCTTTGTGCGGAAATATTAGGACTATTAATTAGAAGTAACAAACATATAACAGGGGTTATTATACATGATAAGGAATATAAAGGAGGTGTTCGCTTTTTTCTTCAGTGTCGCTTTCTGCTGCTCCATTGTCTCGCTCCGATGCGGCTGGTAAATTGTGACGTAATGCTCAGGTATTCCCCAACTCCTTGTCAGACAGGCGAGGCCAGTCTAATGGGAATTTCTGGCTCATAATCTCATACAGTTAGCATTTTATATTTGCATGACCGACCCAGCTATTTACAAACAATAATCAGTTATATTATAATATATATAACTCTCTGCCGAAAGTTCCTCGAGCAATAATTAAGGAATTACAAGCGTTTAGTCAATCATCCATAATTCAGCCGTCGTCCATTAAAGAATATCCGCGTCCATAATCCAAAGACCTATTCCATATAACAGTATTAGCACCAAATTCAAAAGGACAATCACAGTATACATAAATGTAGGCTAGTTTCCTGCAGGAGAGAATCGGTCAACAGTATTTAACCGACAAGACATCATGATGTTCCAAAAATATAAAATCCGTATGCTGATCAGTATTCTTAATCCATAATAATCGTTGTAAAGTCGTTGTCTGATGGTTTGCATGCTTTTTGTGCTAGAATTTAGCTAGCTACTTTCGGGCTTGCTGGTTTGGTATATTCACACTATTAGAATAGCCCATCCCGGTCGCGTATATCAATACCGTACACGCCTTTGCATGCAATATTGATGTGTGTCGTTTCACAAAATGTTTTCTTTTATATATGTTGTGTACTTGTAAGAATGCTGTGTACCAATGAACCTCCGCTTGATTAACCTCGAATCATTACATCCTTGAAGAACTCTACATCCTTGACGAATAATTACATCCTTGATGAATCATTACATCCTTGATGAACCATTACGTCCTTGATGAACCGTTATATATCCATGAAAAACCATTACATCCTTGGTGAACCATCACATCCTTGATGAACCATTACATCCTTGATGAACCATTACATCCTTGATGAACCATTGCATCCTTGATGAATCATTACATCCTTGGTGAACCATCACATCCTTGAAGAACCATTACGGCCTTGACGAACCATTATATCCTTAATGAACATTTACGTCCTTCATGAACCATTACATCCTTGATGAACCATTTCAGTACAATCGTCCGTCATTCATAATTCAGCCATCGTCCATTAAAGAATATCCGCGTCCATAATCCAAAGACCTATTCCATATTCCATATAACAGTACCAAATTCAAAAGACAATCATTGTATACATCAACATTTTTCCTGAAAAAGAGAAGCGGTCAACAGTTTTCAATGATGCCGACAGGACATCATGATGTTCCAAAAATATAAAATCCGTATCGCTGATCAGTATTCTTAATCCATAATAATCGTTGTAAAGTCGTCATCTAGAGAATGATGTATGTCAGTCACGCTTTGATTGTGACTGTTCCATGAGAATCTTGAAGTACATGGGTTCATACGGCCCCTAGGCCCGGGTTAAGCGAAATTAGACACAAGTTACGAAACATAACGCCATAGATCTTGCACGCTACGCTCGTATTTTGCTATCAGCATGCGATAGCATGTTACATATCCTTGACGAACCATGACATCATTGATGAACCATTACATCCTTGATGAATGATCACATCCTTGATGAACCGTTACACCCGTGACGAACCATTAATCCTTCCATCCAATTATAAATTTCAGCGCTACATTTGTAGCAAATTACCGGGAGTTTTGGACGGATGTTAGATCACCCGAGCTAACCAACGGGTCACCAAACCCAGACACAGGATCTTTAGCAGAGGTAAAGTCATCTTGCAGTTTACCTGGGGTCCAAATTTACGAAAGGCAAAATACTTTAAACATCACTTATGTACTATATCGATTTTCCCCTCCATGTGATATTATTTTAGTAAATAAATGTTTGCTAAGGCGGATTTCATTCTTCAATACCTTATTATGACTGGCAAATTGTTTGTCTGATTGTGTGAAGATCGCTTATTCTGATCATTCACACTTTTTTTATAAAAGATAATTTGCTTCTTCAAACTATTCATCATGGTTGTTCCAAATTTGGCATGTTTTGGAATCAGGGAAGCTAGAGACGCTTCCGTTTCCCAAATAATGCCCTGGTTGCTGAGATATTCATGTCTAGAATGTGTATTCGCATTTTATTTAATTGTGTTCGATTACAAAAAAAAAAAACCTATGAATTTTCACAGGAGACTAACACAAAGAGTGATACGGCACACGCGTACCCCCCGGATTTGTATCCCTCTCGGTCGAGAAAATACTGTTTTATCACACTGATTCGTTTATCGTTTGCATAAACTTATCAAAGTCAGACAAGTATCACTAATGTAACTGTTTCCCATTATATATTGTGAGGATTTAAATGTGAAATTATTCAAACTGTGTTGTACCTGTATATCCATCAGATCCACAATGTTATAGGATAGGTGAGTAGTAGAGGAGCCCTTATGGCTGTGGACCAATCAGAATTGAGAACGAAAGTAGGTCAAGTATGACGCGTTTGACGTCATTCTGTGACGTAATTAGGGCGTGGTTGTAAGAAACCGGTTTAACCGGTTTCTTAAAACCGGTAAAACCGGTTTAACTGGTCGTAAGAAACCGGTTAAACCGGTTTTGTGACGTAATTAGGGCGTGGTCGTAAGAAACCGGAAAAACCGGTTTAACCGGTAAAACCGGTTTAACTGGTTGTAAGAAACCGGTCAAACCGGTTTTGTGACGTAATTAGGGTGTGGTTGTAAGAAACCGGTCAAACCGGTTTAACCGGTCCTAAGAAACCGGAAAAACCGGTTTTGTGACGTAATTAGGGTGTGATTGTAAGAAACCGGTAAAACCGGTTTAACTGGTCGTAAGAAACCGGTCAAACCGGTTTAACTGGTCGTAAGAAACCGGTCAAACCGGTTTTGTGACGTAATTAGGGCGTGGTCGTAAGAAACCCGTCAAATCGGTTTAACCGGTTGTAAGAAACCGGTAAAACCGGTTTAAGCCCCTTTGTTAGCGGCCCGTTTGTTAACTAACAATAAAAACATCACGTGACCCTTTGACGGTTAATAGGATAAAATGCGAGAGTTTTCGAACTCAGTTACCAACCACTTCGCGACGAACTCACTTGTGTATACGTTCCCACAGCAAATCATGATTCCTCTGGCTTACAACGTTTGTGCGGAAATTTTCGGCGAAAATGGTACGGCAAGGCTGCGTATTATCAGGCACGGAGATGTAGCGGACTCTGAGTTCGTAAAGTGTATAACGATGACCACTAAGGCTTGGGACAATGTAAAGTTCTACGCCTCTAGGATAGATGTGTTCGTCAACCGTAATAAGCAGACGCATGAACCGCTGTACTTAGACGATGACGTTTACCTCAGTCACAACGTGTATCAAGGTAAATCCCATATACATTTAAGGAGGTGGAGAAAATGCGACTACAACAAGAAAGTCTACCCGACAAAAGAAGGCATCTCACTAAACTCTGTCTTGTGGAGTGCTCTGAAAGCCAAAACTCCAGACATCGACTGCGAGTTGAAAGAAATGACGTCTACTATTCAAGCCTGTGATGCAGGAGCTTTCGACGATGACGACATGGTCAATCATCGGCCCACACGTATGGTCAATCGTAGGAAACAATTTCTACAGCACGCTATAAAGAAGGCGTACATAGAAGAGATTGTACCCATGATCGGAGAGATAACGCGTGAACGATGCGCAGGGTGTGAAATAGACGATCCATCCCAAGATCACCACGATTGCTTGATGATCGACCCCGACGAAATGGCTGACGTGTACTTCGAGGAAGCTCTACAGCGTATTGATGAAAAGGCGGTCATGAAAATTCTTGAAGCCATCATCCAAGGTCAGACGGCAGTGAATGTACACCCTGTGTACCTGATGAAGTATCAGTGCGAAGACTGGCGTAGCACTGAACTAAAGACTGATGAGTGGAAACGAGATCTCCTGGACAGTATTAAAACGAAACCCATGGAATACCTGTGAGGAACACACGGTTTGAACAATGAACTGACTATTACGAACGAATGTTTAAATTCTCGATTTGTCAGCGCTAATCCCTATACATGTACACCCCATCTCTTCTCTCTACACTTCAATATACGTATGATAACTTATACAATGTGTTGTGTTGCTCAATTATTATTATTTATATATATATATACGTTTCTTAGTTATTGATGCAAAGTCAATCGTGTTGCGTTTAGCGCAATGCGTTTGTAGATGCACACGGTAATGACCTGTCCGACCTTGAACATTTAACGTATTATCACATATGAACGCACATCTATTGTCCTTCTCTGTGCGCACCGGTCCATTAAGTTCAAGTAGGGATGTATTATGCGTCGCTATTGACATCAATACCATTCAAAAGATCTTTATTCGGTGCCCCTAGCATTGTCTCTGCACACGGGAGAAAATTAAACTAGTATTGTTTTACAAGTCACCAACACTCTAGCATTGTTTTACAATACAATACAGTAAACACACACGGTGAGCATTGGGAATGATCGCTCACGATATGATGACTATTTGTATCGTGTTCCGACGAAGCGTAGCGTCCGCAAAAGCGCCCGCAACGCCCGCAAAAACGCCCGCAACGCCCGCAAGGGCCCGCAAAAGCGCCCGCAGCGCCCGCAAAGCGCCCGCAACGCCCGTTTCAACGCCCTTCGATATCTGAGAAAAAGAGAGAGATCAACACGTTCACAAGTTTTCATATATTTTATTATCCCCAATGTTATGCCGTACCCAAGCTGGGGCTTCTATGGGTATGTTTACAATTCATAACGTTGGAGTGATATCGGTTTTAATCACGCTCTTGCCAGTGTTCGTGAATTCTTGAAGTTCGGTCATCATCATCATCATCTTTTCGCTTTATTTCTTTATTTCAGCATTCGACAGTGAGCTTCTTAAATCACCGTCAGTTTTTTTTTCTTTCTGATCATTATTATTCGGTGTACCAAGTCCTAATCAGACTCGATATCTTCCAATCCGGGAAAGTCCGTGGGCAACCTGTCCTTGAAGAGCTGTTTCCGCATCCTGATGGCGTTTTTTAGGGCCTCTCTTTGAGGTAAACCCATATCCTCTTCTAAGTATCTCTTTGTTTTCATGATGGCCCTGTGGTCAGGATCACTTTTCATTTCAAGAGTAATCGAGGTATAGTTTTCATACAGAGCCATTGCAGATTTTATGATTCGTGGTTGCATGTTGATATAGGCCTTCTGTAAAGTCTCTTCATCCTGTCCATCTGCCTGGATAGTAGCGGCGTGTGCGTTAATAGCGTTGTCCACAATGCGATCCCAAAATGACGACTCCCCTTCGTCCGTGTCTGAATCACCCAAACTTTCGCTTTTCTCGGATGAGCTAGTGCTGTCCGCATCAGACCATGAGTTTTCAGCACTGTCATCGCCATATGATGAGTTCACGGTATCCGTATCATCGCATAGACTCTCACTGTCTACATCAGAGACCTCGTCGGTGTCTTCATACCCATGAACATTCTTCCTATGTCTGATCATATCGTGGTACCTGGTGAACGATCGGTGACACTCTGAGCAAGAATAAGACATGTTGAACTGAAAGGCGACAAAAAATCTGGGAAATTGGAGTTAAGTCTTTCTAATGAGTGTTGTATTGCTGAATGATGATCCGCGGCGCCGTCTCTCTGCCGATGTGCAAAGCTGGTGGATATGCTGGTCTCTGTAACAACGGATATCGAGGCGTCAGAGAGCAGTAGCCACTTTGGTGTTCTGCGGGCGCTTTTGCAGGGCAGCTGCGGGCGTTTCCCGCGGGCGTTGCGGGCGTTTTGCAGGCGTTGCGGGCGAGTTTTGCGGACGTTATGGGCGATTTGCCGGGCGATTGCGGAGCGTTTGCGGCGGTGATTTGGGCGCTTGCAGAATATTGCGGGGCGCTTTTTGGGGATAATAAAATATGGCTTGCTGAATGTGCTGATCTCTCTTGCCTCTCGGATATCAAGGGGCGCGATTCAGAGGCTGGGCGCTGCCGGGCGGCGTTGCGGGGCTTTGCAGGCGCGCCACCAGGCGCTTGCGGGCGCAAACGCCCGGTACTACCGGACGTTGGTGGAGATGAGCGATGCTAGCGCCTTACGTGAAGGGAGAGAGATATGTCAAAGCATTACGCCGTGAAGGCTTATTAACCAATCGGATTGGACCCCCTCCATGCACAGCGTGAGTTCATATCTGTGTATAGATGGCGCTGCGATCATCATTCATAAATACAACACTATTAGAAAGACTAACTCATTTCATTTTTGTCGCTCAGTTCAACATGTCTTATTCTTGCTCAGAGTGTCACCGATCGTTCACCAGGTACCACGATATGATCAGACATAGGAAGAATGTTCATGGGTATGAAGACACCGACGAGGTCTCTGATGTAGACAGTGAGAGTCTATGCGATGATACGGATACCGTGAACTCATCATATGGCGATGACAGCGCTGAAAACTCATGCTCTAATGCGGACAGCACTAGCTCATCCGAGAAAAGCGAAAATTTGGGTGATTCAGACACGGACGAAGGGGAGCCGTCATTTTGGGATCGCATTGTGGACAAGGCTATTGACGCACACGCCGCTGCTATCCAGGCAGATGGACAGGATGAAGAGACTTTACAGAAGGCCTATATCAACATGCAACCACGAATCATAAAATCTGCAATGGCTCTGTATGAAAACTATACCTCGATTCCTCTTGAAATGAAAAGTGATCCTGACCACAGGGCCATCATGAAAACAAAGAGATACTTAGAAGAGGATATGGGTTTACCTCAAAGAGAGGCCCTAAAAAACGCCATCAAGATGCGCGAACAGCTCTTCAAGGACAGGTTGCCCACGGACTTTCCCGGATTGGAAGATATCGAGTCTGATTAGGACTTGGTACACCGAATAATAATGATCAGAAAGAAAAAAAAAACTGACGGTGATTTAAGAAGCTCACTGTCGAATGCTGAAATAAAGAAATAAATCGAAAAGATGATGATGATGACCGAACTTCAAGAATTCACGAACACTGGCAAGAGCGTGATTAAAACCGATATCACTCCAACGTTATGAATTGTAAACATACCCATAGAGGCCCCCGCTTGGGTACGGCATAACATTGGGGATAATAAAATATATGAAAACTTGTGAACGTGTTGATCTCTCTCTTTTTCTCAGATATCGAAGGGCGTTGAAACGGGCGTTACGGGCGCTTTGCGGGCGCTGCGGGCGCTTTTGCGGGCGCTTGCGGGCGTTTTTGCGGGCGTTGCGGGCGCTTTTGCGGACGCTACGCTTCGTCGGAACACGATACAAATAGTCATCATATCGTGAGCGATCATTCCCAATGCTCACCGTGTGTGTTTACTGTATTGTATTGTAAAACAATGCTAGAGTGTTGGTGACTTGTAAAACAATACTAGTTTAATTTTCTCCCGTGTGCAGAGACAATGCTAGGGGCACCGAATAAAGATCTTTTGAATGGTATTGATGTCAATAGCGACGCATAATACATCCCTACTTGAACTTAATGGACCGGTGCGCACAGAGAATGACAATAGATGTGCGTTCATATGTGATAATACGTTAAATGTTCAAGGTCGGACAGGTCATTACCGTGTGCATCTACAAACGCATTGCGCTAAACGCAACACGATTGACTTTGTATCAATAACTAAGAAACGTATATATATATATATATAAATAATAATAATTGAGCAACACAACACATTGTATAAGTTATCATACGTATATTGAAGTGTAGAGAGAAGAGATGGGGTGTACATGTATAGGGATTAGCGCTGACAAATCGAGAATTTAAACATTCGTTCGTAATAGTCAGAGTTCATTGTTCAAACCGTGTGTTCCTCACAGGTATTCCATGGGTTTCGTTTTAATACTGTCCAGGAGATCTCGTTTCCACTCATCAGTCTTTAGTTCAGTGCTACGCCAGTCTTCGCACTGATACTTCATCAGGTACACGGGGTGTACATTCACTGCCGTCTGACCTTGGATGATGGCTTCAAAATTTTTCATGACCGCCTTTTCATCAATACGCTGTAGAGCTTCCTCGAAGTACACGTCAGCCATTTCGTCGGGGTCGATCATCAAGCAATCGTGGTGATCTTGGGATGGATCGTCTATTTCACACCCTGCGCATCGTTCACGCGTTATCTCTCCGATCATGGATACAATCTCTTCTATGTACGCCTTCTTTATAGCGTGCTGTAGAAATTATTTCCTACGATTGACCATACGTGTGGGCCGAGGATTGACCATGTCGTCATCGTCGAAAGCTCCTGCATCACAGGCTTGAATAGTAGACGTCATTTCTTTCAACTCGCAGTCGATGTCTGGAGTTTTGGCTTTCAGAGCACTCCACAAGACAGAGTTTAGTGAGATACCTTCTTTTGTCGGGTAGACTTTCTTGTTGTAGTCGCATTTTCTCCACCTCCTTAAATGTATATGGGATTTACCTTGATACACATTGTGACTGAGGTAAACGTCATCGTCTAAGTACAGCGGTTCATGCGTCTGCTTATTACGGTTGACGAACACATCTA
>JAVTVY010052758.1:0-26933 GCA_036873755.1 Hanleya hanleyi
GGAACCGTACTACAGCATGAAGATCCCGGGAACACAGCCGTTCATCACAACGATACCGGGATTTCAGCTTTATTCGTCTACGCCAGGTTTTCGGTGGTACAGCGGTGGATTCAAGCCGCATTCCCGAAGGCCGAAACTTTCTCTGAAGATTAAGGTCAAGTCAAGTTTGGCTTTATGGGAGAAGTCAGGGAGAGTCCTCGGATAACAGCTCCCGTTCATCCAAGTCTCCACGACCCAAGGAAGAAAAGTCTTCTGACAGGGACCAGTCCAAGAGCCGTACCCCGGAGGCACAGACTGGCACGGCGAAGAAGGCAGTCCGGAAGCCAAGACCACGGACTCCATCGCCAGAGCGGGACCCCGGCACCAGCACAGTACGGCCTTATACAGCTCGCCGAGACCACAGCTCCGAGAAGTCACGGCCGTATGCGGAACACCGAGAGTCTGACAAGCCACGGTTCTACTTGGAGCACCGGGATTCCGAGAAGTCACGGCCCTATTCAGAGCGCCGGGACTTCAACACCAGAGCACCTCGGGACGGAGCTACAGTTCAGAGCCGTACCCAGGAGCGGGAGACGACACGGACCTATCCAGTACGCCGAGAGTCTACATCTGAGAGGTCACGGACTCGTGGAGAACGGACTTATCCAGATTACCGGGAGTCCACAGAAGGCACGGACCTATGAGGAACGGACTCATCCAGAGCGCCGTGAGCCGGCCTCTGATACAACTCGGACCCGTACAACGGAACCGCAACCCGATACAACGGCAAGCAGATCTCGTAGACGGAGTCGTACACCGTTACAATGCCGAGATTTCTATCCTGAACGCCGTCATCGGGAGAGAGACCGTCCTAGACGTCGGAGCCCTTCACCTAGTCCAAACTGCCGGAGTTATTACCATAGAGACCGTACTCCAGAGCGACCTTACACCCGACGAGATAGAAGCCGTTCCCCGGGTTCCCGTCAACACGCACGGCGCACGGACGGCGAGGAACGGACATCTATCGACCATCACCGTAGTCCGGAGCATCGGGATAAACGGAAGCCCAGAGATGAACAGGGACCCGTGGATCGCCTTTCCGGATCTGGATCCAAAGACCAGGCTTCTACTTCTGGAGTACCTGCTAAGGCAAGCCTGGTCAAGAAATACAGTCATCTTCCGGCAACACAGCTCCCTACCGTGGCAGTGGTTCCTTCGCCGGACCGACCTTACAAGACCTTCGTCCTGTATGGAGATCATTTACCTTTCAAGTCTCCGAAGTTGGACCGGGTTTTAGACGCACTTCTGGGATGTACCAAGGCACCGACAGTTGGACTTCAAGCAAGACAAGTATGTGTGGTACAGAACATGATGGTAACCCAACATAGTGTTACTTCATATACCGATTGACGTCAGGGTTTGGACTCCGTCAACACAGAGCTACCTCAACAACTACTGGCGTCAAGTTACCCACTCGACAGAGCTATTTCCGACTGCCATGGCCATCGTCAATGATGACAAGACATCACGGATGATCGGGGCACTGACACAACGCCTTTCCGGTAAAGACAAGGCAAAGGCAAATTCTAACAGAGGAGATCGCCACGGACGGTTTTCCTGTCAGAACTCGGGCAACCCAAGCTAGATGCTCAGAGTAGTGTTCGCCCTTACAAGAAAGGACAGTTCCAAGGTAAAGAGGGAATCTTCCGACCGGGGCAGGGGCAACCTCGTTAGTCGGAATTGATGGTTCTCAGCCTCACCTTCAAACCACTAGTCATCCTTTCATCCTTCCCAAGCTTCGAGTCTTTACTCACCTGATTGTAGACGGTCGACCCTGATGATATAGAAGATCAGCGTCACTCTGTGTCAAGTTTTCGTCGAAGTCAGTCCTTACGTGAGGTCTACTCCAAGTCCCGACACTTCATCTGACGATCATCCTCAGTCTTCTAGAGCCGGATCCTACTCTTCATCGGATAATCTCGGACTCCATCTACACCCGAGATCGTGATCAAGGGAATCTAATCTCGGAAAAAACGGTTAGTCGGGCTCGACTTAACCCGTTTCTTTGGGAGCGAGACATCCAGTCTACAGTGGGCAAGCCTAGTTTCAGACTGAGGTTCCTTCCAAGTCCAAGTCAACACGGACCCGGACACTGGAATAGGACACGGGGATCAAGTCATCTGTAATCCGGAATGCAAATTCGGACTCCGGAACAGACTTGGGACTCCAGCATCCAGCAGGATGACAGTAGAGACCGGACCAGGCGACGGAGCCGGACACCTACTGAGTATATTCGACAGGAGTTGGACTCCGACTCCCGGTTGTCGTTACTTTCGGCGTTCCAGAGGGCGTTTTTCGAGTTTCTCCTCGATGATCACGACGGTCCAGGGATGTTTTCAGGGACCCCACGGATTATGTAGAATGGCTACATTCAAGCGTCAAGCAGTTTTCCGGCATATGGAACCTGCACCTGGAACCAGACCATCAACGCCATGACCCAGAGGTCCGTTGGATGGAAGTACAGTGTACTACTCACCCGGGACCTAGCACAGTTTTGGTTAGCTCCAGGTACTCCTCATTACAGTTTCTCAACTACAACTGTACCTGAGGGCAAGAACAAGCAATCTAAGGATGCTCGTCCCGGAACATCTTCACCCCCTTCCAGTGTGGCGATGCCGGATCCAGTTTCAACCGAGCACAGAGAAGTTCACATTCACCGATGCGGACTTCACAGCTTGGAGGGGTCCATTAGTCCAGCAACAGATAGTCGGCACATGGATACCACGACAGACAAGCAACGCATCATCTTCCTTAGGGATATCTGCGCTAAGAGGGCAGTCCCCCCTTGGAGGTTGCGGTTGCGGTTGCGGTTGCACAACACATCAGCATTGATTACGAACGTTTTAGTACGGTCGTCAGCTGCGTCAAGTTTGGGGGGGAGCAAGATCCCAGTCACTGTTTCTAGAAACATCAGCACTGGTCCTAGGAGCACAGTATCAGCAGTGCCATGTCACAACACCATGTGTTTCACATCACTTCAGGGTTACCGCTGACAGCTTCCTCCAAGTCCTACAGGGTACTACAACCGGAAGATCACTTTTTCTACGGAGGCACCGGGACCCGCAACGGCCGAACCCCCACGTCTGCTAACGATCCAGAATTCCTTTGCAGACCAGGGTTTTTTCTCCAGGACCAATTGTACAGACAATGACAGCAGCAAGCTACTATTTACTGTACAGTCGCATCAACCCCGGAGAATGTACTATAGTAGAGGACCTGTGGCGTTTCTGTTCCAGCAACAGCTGTTTTTCCTCCTGCATCTGCATCAGGTCAGGGAATCTCAGCCAAGCAGTACACAGGGGTATCACTCAGCATCATCCAGGGTTGTCAAGTTGACCTCCAGAATCGACAAGATTCCAGTATTTCGGCTTTCCATGGTCTTCGCCTTACAGTCTCGCCGAACACGTCAACTATCACCCAAGGGGACCTGGATGTGGTACTAGGGCATTCTTGCGCCCACCATTCGAGCCAGTACAGTCAACTGTAGTCTAGGCCCTGTCCTACAAGACAGCCTTCACTCCACAATCAGAGCTTTACGCAGTGGAACTCAGTTCCCTGACATGGATGACAGACTGGTCAACCAGATCTTTTCATCCGATCCCGGATTTCGTCATCAAGAACGATTCCACACGTCAGGGACCAGGCGTCCAAAGACTGTACCAGATTCCAGCACTGACAGATTTCGTCGGCCTGCTGGAGGAGAATGGGTTTTTATATCCAGTCAGAGCCCTGTGGCACTCCTTTACAGAACCGACAAGGAGCTCCAGCTGTCTTCTTCTCTCATCACTTATAACAGACCCATCGGCTGACATCACTAGTTCATGATCACCGTTTGGGTTGAAGAAGACTGCTGACTGGGTTAACCAACTCGCCATCGATGCTCCTCCTCCTTTATGGACATCGTCTCACAAGACTAGAGCCAGTGTGACGTCCGGGCCACTTTGGGGAAAACTTATCGTTGAACGATATTGTTGACACCTGCGCCTGGACGATCAATTCAACTCCTGCTGGCTTCTATCTACAGACATGTCTGTACAGATAGATAGGATGACTATGCTGGACCTACTGCTACAGCCCAGTGCATAGTCCACTACTCCTATCAAAAAAAAGGGGGGGCGCCGCTCAAGCAAGCAAGATCCCGACAATTCCGCAAGCATAGAAGACAGACCATGTCGGAGACGAAGGGACTTCAAGACATCACGATGGCATCTGATTATCTAGCCAAGTATACGAGCAAAGGGTAGGAACAGAGTCCACCTCTCGCCGTATTACTTGTAATTCCTTGAACTCCCTACGCCTCTATACGACACGGGAATTATCTGGATATTACTAAGCATACTAGATTTTAAAAATCAGAACAAGACGTGCTCCGCTCAACCCAAAAAGCAAGTCACAAGACCGGCTACCCAACCTCCTCTGTTGGGAGTCTGGCACTAAGTGATAGCAGGTTGAGATTTGAGACACAAACATGAAACATTTAAAAACAATGTTGGTGTTTGTTATCAAATCAAACCTGCTATCAACGTTGATTTGCCCAACCCATCCTCCCCTCTTTGCACGGCCTTGACACAAAACAGGTCTTGCACAGCATGGGAAAAAGAGGAAGGGCATGCGCGGAGAGCACTCCACCTAGCGGACGATCGACGAGACGATCAGGGGAGATAATTTCTTTGCAGGAGATCTCCAAAATGGAGGAATATTGGCACTAAGTGATAGCAGGTTTGATTTGATAACAAACACCAACATTGTTTTTAAATGTTTCATTTTTGGCGTATGTAAATAGATTCAAAATGGGCATAAGATATCAGGCTATGCATAGAGATCTCTCAGTTTTGTTAAATTTGTTCACTGAGGTAAGAATAGTGCCCTGAACTACATGAGCTACAGGAAAATGTGTGCTTTTCAGATGACCCCATATGGCCGCCATTTTGAATTTCACCATCAAATATTGATCTTTGGGATATGTACATGTAAATACATTCAAAATGGGCATAGAATGTTTGGCTATGCTTAAAGATCCATCGGTTGTGAAAAATTTGAGTAATAAAATAAGAATAATGCCTTGAACTATATGAGCAACAACCAAAAGTGTGATTTTCAGATGACCTCATATGCCTGCCATTTTGAATTTGAGCATCGAATCTTAATTTTTGGCATATGGAAATAGATTCAAAATGGGCATACAATTTTAGCCTATTCATAGAGATCCTTCGATTTTGATAAATTTACTCAGTGGGGTAATAAGAATAGCAAGAGGAAAAAGTGTGATTTCAGATGACAGCATATGGACACCATTTTGAATTTGACCATCAAATCTTGATCTTTGGGATATGTAAATACATTCAAAATGGGCATAGAATGTTGGGCTATGCTTAAAGATCCATCGGTGGTGAAAATTTTGCATAATAAGCTAAGAATAATGTCTTGAACTATACGAGCAACAACCAAAAGTGTGATTTTCAGATGACCCCATTTGTCCGCCATTTGGAATTTAACCATAGAATCTTAATTTTTGGCGTATGAAAATAGTTTCAAAATGGGCATGCGATGTCAGGCTATGCGTAGAGATCTCTTGGTTTTGATAAATTTGCTCACTGATGTAAGAATAATGCCTTGAACTGTAGAAGCAAGAAGAAATAGTGTAATTCAGATGACCCCATATGGTCACCATTTTGAATTTGATCATCAAATCTTGATTTTTGGCTATGTAAATAGATTCAAAATGGGAATAAGATATCAGGCTATGCATAGAGATCCCTCAGTTTTGTTAAATTTGCTCACTGAGGTAAGAATAGTGTCCTGAACTACACAAGCAGCAGGAAAAAGTGTGCTTTTCAGATGACCCAATATGGTCGCCATTTTGAATTTCACATCTAATCTTTGAGATACGCAAATAGATTCAAAATGGGCACAGAATGTTGGTCTATGCTTAAAGATCCATCTGTTTTGAAAAATTTGAGTAATAACATAAGAATAATGCCTTGAACTGTACGAACAACAATCAAAAGTGTGATTTTTCAGATGACCCCATATGTCCGCCATTCTGAATTTGGCCATCGAATCTTAATTTTTGGCATATGGAAATAGATTCAAAATGGGCTTAATTTTTGGCATATGGAAATAGATTCAAAATGGGCATACAATTTAGCCTATGCATATAGATCCTTCGGTTTTGAGAAATTTACTCAGTGGGGTAAGAATAGCAAGAGGAAAAAGTGTGATTTTCAGATGATCGCATATGGACACCATTTTGAATTTGACCATCAAATCTTCAATTTTGGCATAGGTAAAAAGATTTAAAATGGACAAGATCTCGGGTTATGCGTAGAGATCTCTGAGTTTTGTTAAATTGCTCACTGAGGTAAGAATAATGCCTTGAACTACACGAGTAACTGGAAAAAGTGCTTTTCAGGTGACCCCATGTGGGCGCCATTTTGAATTTCACACATCAAATCTTGATCTTTGGAATACGTAAATCGATTCAAAATGGGCATAGAATGTTGGGCTACGTTAAAGATCCATCGGTTGTGAAAAATTTGCATAATAAGCTAAGAATAATGCCTTGGAACTATACGGGCAACAACCAAAAGTGTGATTTTCAGATGACCCTGTTTGTCCGCCATTTTGAATTTGGCCATAGAATCTTAATTTTTGCATATGAAAATAGAATCAAAATGGGCATATGGTGTTAGGCTATGCATAGAGATGCCTCGGTTTTGATAAATTTGCTCAGTGATGTAAGAATAATGCCTTGAACTATAGGAGCAAGAAGAAAAAGTGTGATTTCAGACGACCCTGTATGGCCGCCATTTTGAATTTGATCATAAAATCAATCAGATTCAAAATAGGCGTAAGATGCTAGACTTTGATGTGAGATTCCTTGGTGTTCACTAATTTGCACAATGGGCTACAAATAATGTCTATTATATGAATAACCTGAAAAGGGGAGATTTTTGGAAGAATCCACATGAACGTCATTTTGAATTAACGCATGATGGTTAATCACTAGAATTATAGAAATGGACTCAAAATTAGCAAAATATAATATTCCAATACTACGGAGAGTCTTCGCTCTCGATTTTCGATCATTCTGCAGTGATACCGCGAATGTTCGAAAGAGCTAGCACTAAATTTTCGAACCCTCTATCACTCGGCCAAAAAGGGCTAACTCAAACCACTTCCAACTCAAGAAAACTTCGCACCAACAATTTTCTTGATCGGGAAGGTCCACTCTATAAGAAATGCATGTTGCCAATATTCACAAACAAAAAATACTGAAATACCCTACACTATATTTATCTTAAAATTAACCCCGTAGAATTTCTGACAAAAATGTTTTAGATTTTTTTAAGGCCCATCTTATGGCCATATTTGGATCTTATTTGACCTCGAAATGACTTCAGAATGACCTCAAATTGTCAAGTTGTCTTGGTATTCACCTCAGCCTTGAACCATACTGCATACAAAAGTAATTAGCAAACAACACAATATATTCATGTATGAAATAAAACATAATTTTCCCGCATTTTTGATCTCATTTGACCCTCAGAGTGACCCTAAAATGACCTTAATTCCAATAATTAATGAGCTGGCCATACCTGTGTTAAAGCCCTACTATACATAAAACCAATTTAGCGTGGATAGCCATTGGTAACAAACATCACAATGGAAATTAAGATAGGAAGGACTTTTATCAATTTTGACCGTATTTGCCCGAAAAGTCATCCCAAAATGACCTTTAATGTCCAAAATCCGGGTGTTATCCCCTCCCACCTTGAACCCTAACATACAAAGAACTAATTTAGCATGGGTACCCATTTGTAACAAACAATGCCACCAAAAGTTACATTTCGTGTCCTTGGCCGGCCTACTACAGCTCATCATGCCATATTTGCAATTCCCATTCAATTCAACCAGTTCTCTGCTTTTCCTCTTAGAAAACTTGTGGGACCATGAAATCGGTATGGAAAGTGACCCTTAGGGTGTCAGAAGTGAGGCTCGTCGTTACAGGTATTTTGAAAAATGCTGGAAAGCATATGCCTGATGATAATGACATCGCATATGCAGTGCAATTAGTTTCTTATCTTGTTTGAACGTTTAATACTGAGAGTGCAAGCATGAAACATAACAATAACGGGAAAGCATTATACCATTAGGTTGTCACACTTACGTCCCATCTAAATATACAATATATAGAAGAAGCTCCTGCAAAATACAGAAAAAGAAGTGTTACCTTACAAATTTTTGTACGGGAAGAGGCGATTACTTTCAGCCATAAACTGACAATGAATTTTAAACAATTTTTCAAATTTATCTTTGTTCACAATGACACTGGCACATGGAAATAAATGTGGATTTTTTTTTGTCAACTGCAGGAACTGCGGGAATATTAGATGACAAAGAAAAACTTGCCCTACATCACCCTACTGAATCGACAAGTGTGATTATAGGTGAATGCACCAGTCCATTTGTCATGCGACCATGAACTGTAGGTTGAATCACTTCACATTGAAGCCGCATAACAGCTGCAATGTTATAATGAGGCAACATATGATTATATATCAGATATGTCGACAGTCCATTGTAGCTACCATTTGTCTTGGCAACAGTCCATTTGGCGAATCATGTTGCATGTTGACCTACAATGGGCTGTCGATCGGTCCGATGATGATACAATGGACTGTCGTAATATCAGACAGACAGAGAATATACTAGTAATGGTTCATATTCCTCTTAAACACACACAAGTGGAAGGAATCGAGAGATGAATGAGTCAGTGATACATGAGGCAGGTATATGGCAAGCCAAAGTGCTTTTTATTCGAGAATTTCCGATATCGGGAATTGAATTCCCGATATCGGAATTAAAATTTCCGATATCGGAAATTCATGACCTTCAATTTCCGATATCGAAAATTGAATTCTCGATATCGGAAATTGAATTTCCGATATCGGAAATGGCAATTCCCGATATCGGAAATTAGAATTTTCGATATCGGAAATTGAATTTCCGATATCGGGAATTGCAATTTCCGATATCGGAAATTCGGAGACAATTCCCGATATCGGAAATTGAATTCCCGATATCAGAAATTCAATTCCCGATATCGGAAATTCAATTCCCGATATCGGAAATTCAATTCCCGATATCGGAAATTCAATTCCCGATATCGGAAATTCAATTTCCGATATCGGAAATGCAATTCCCGATATCGGAAATTGTCATTGAATTTCCGATATCGGGAATTGCAACTATAGGGTGCACTCCACACTTTCGTACGGTTTCGTACAAAGTGGTCCCTCCCTAATTTTATAATAAGGAAGATCGCCCGATTTTGATAGCAAAGTAATTCTTCTTACTTTTCTACTAACTGATATCTATAGTATCACCCTGCTGGACGTCACCGTTTCTCCAAAGGGGGATATAACAATTGCTTGTTGATCGCACCCACTTGCCACTACAGAGTTAATCGTGTCCGGAATTGAATATCTGGAGGACCAAAATCCACACTTTTTCTGGAAGCGAATATCATGATTCCTCTATGGCGATAAAATTTTACAAAAAACGACTAAGTCGACCCCCTATTTTTTTCGCCATATTAAATTGTCCTTTGGACAGGAAACACTTTAACATACATAAAAAGAAAATCATTTCATATGTTTTTCAGAAAAGTTGAAGGGCTAAGGAGGACTGCACGTCTTTCCTTTTCAATTTCAATAGCTCACAAGTCCCCTGAAATAACGGCACGAGTGTGCCCATTTAGAAAATATATACGTTTACAAGGTTTTTGTTAAAGATTTTACATCTATTTATGGTGGAAGATCCGAACCCATGCCTGTTTTTAGCCGCACATCATTTAAGATTCAGATTCAGATTTAGGTGTGGAATGCACCCCTAGGTTTTGTAAAGCTTTCAGGCTTTCATTTCCGATATCGGAAATTCGGTGACAATTTCCGATATGGGAAATTCTATTTCCGATAACGGAAATTGAATTCCCGATATCGGAAATTGAATTCCCGATATCGGAAATTGAATTCTCGATATGGGAAATTCTATTTCCGATATCGAAAATTGTCACTGAATTTCCGATATCGGAAATTCTAATTCCCGATATCGGAAATTCTATTTCCGATATCGGGAATTGCAATTTCCAATATCGGAAATTAGAATTTCCGATATCGGAAATTCGGAATAAAAAGCACTTTGGCTTGCCATACAGGTAGTAAGTTCCCACGTGTTCATTTTGTGCTCATTTCCTCACACTATAATTCGATGCTAATACCTACAATGGACTGTCTACCAACACCTAAAACCACCTCTCACCGCAAAAATGTTTAAAATTTTTGTTAACTTGAAATAGTAATAACCCTACGCTTGGTGACAATATAGTACGATATTTCTCCTTCAAAATATGACTGGACACCAGTAACCATACCTGTCATCGATATGCTGAAAATCGTTCATTTTCGGCTGTGGTCACTGTCGTCTGGTCAGACACACGCCCACGCTTGATAACGAAAGCACTGGAAAACCTACCATTGACTGTAATTTGACAAGTGACCGGCGGTTTTCACCTATAATCATACTTGTTGATTCAGTAGGGTGTACATAGGAAAGCAGCAACAGAATTGTACCAGGACTTAAGTGATGGGAGACGAGATACAAATGAACAAACTGAATTTATAATTAGCCGGTGAGGCCTGGGTCAGAAGATAAAATTCACATCTGAGGAAGAAGCGTCTGGTCTGAAATAGAACCCTCGGCTTGTTTGCAAAATGGTGCGTAGGTCAATCTATGCTGATTAGAACACCCTACTGAATCAACAAGTATGATTATAGGTGAAAACCGCCGGTCACGTGTCAAATTACAGTCAATGGTAGGTTTTCCAGTGCTTTCGTTATCAAGCGTGGGCGTGTGTCTGGCCAGACGACAGTGACCACAGCCGAAAATGAACGATTTTCAGCATATCGATGACAGGTATGGTTACTGGTGTCCAGTCATATTTTGAAGGAGAAATATCGTACTATATTGTTGACCAAACGTAGGGTTATTACTATTTCAAGTTAACAAAAATTTTAACATTTTTGCGGCGAGAGGTGTTTTTAGGTGTTGGTAGACAGTCCATTGTAGGTATTAGCATCGAATTATAGTGTGAGGAAATGAGCACAAAATGAACACGTGGGAACTTACTACCTGCCTCATGTATCACTGACTCATTCATCTCTCGATTCCTTCCACTTGTGTGTGTTTAAGAGGAATATGAACCATTAATAGTATATTCTCTGTCTGTCTGATATTACGACAGTCCATTGTATCATCATCGGACCGATCGACAGTCCATTGTAGGTCAGCATGCACTTGTGAATGATGCACAGAGAGCACATCGTCTGATCTAATGATTCGCCAAATGGACTGTTGCCAAGACAAATGGTAGCTACAATGGACTGTCGACATATCTGATATATAATCACATGTTGCCTCATTATAACATTGCAGCTGTTATGCGGCTTCAATGTGAAGTGATTCAACCTACAGTTCATGGTCGCATGACAAATGGACTAGTGCATTCACCTATAATCACACTTGTCGATTCAGTAGGGTGTAGAAGGACCTTGCAATAGTCAAGTTCTGAAAGAACTTCTAAATGGTAATTCTTCTGATGAAGAACTAGTTTAAATTTTGAGGTCCTTCTTCGCAGCAGGAACTGAGAAACTGAAAACAATCTGTGCATTGCAAAAATCCAGTGAACAATGGAAAGTGCATCCTCATTGCCCAAGTTGACTAAGAGTCTACACTGATTAAAGCTTTAGATGACCTCTGGAAAGAGGTCAAGGCGGGCTTGCAAGGTTTCAAAGATTTGAGCGTGGAGAAACAGGAAGAACCATTCTCAAGGACTGGTCGCAGACACGGTGACCAAATTGGCGGAATAGTCATCCAGAACATGATGAGATCACGGTAGTAGTATATAAAACCCTTTTCGAGTATTATTTTGCCGGGGGAGATAACTCTTTTGTGGAGGGTACGTGGAGGGGGCGCCACCAGCTCAAGAGACCAAAAACTACCTCCAACACAGAAGAGTTCCAATCTAGGGGGAGGTAACTCTGGGTCACCATAGTTTCGGCAAAGGGCCCCTGGGCATGTATTCATCCGCGGTGATGCGGTCGCGGGAAAAAGCTTCCGCGGAGAAAAAGTAGTCCCTAGACTTGAAATACGCTGCATGGTCCGATTGGGTCGAGTGAAGTATCAAAGTGAAGCATTCGTGAAGGGGCATCCAGTCATGGGTGGGTGCATGTAAAATTAGGATTTTTTCCCGAAACTATAAAAAGCGGGACACGGACTTTACCCCTAAAATAGGGGAAAACATCTATCAACCCCAGACAAAAAGGGCTAATATCGGTCCCGGGCTTATTGGGAACTGCCTATCAAGTCAATGGGGTGGGTGCATGTAAAATTAGGATTTTTTCCCGAAACTATAAAAAGCGGAACACAGACTTTACCCCTAAAATAGGGGAAAACATCTATCAACCCCAGACAAAAAGGGCTAATATCGGTCCCGGGCTTATTGGGAACTGCCTATCAAGTCAATGGGGTGGGTGCATGTAAAATTAGGATTTTTTCCCGAAACTATAAAAAGCGGAACACAGACTTTACCCCTAAAATAGGGGAAAACCCCTATCAACCCTAGCCAAAAGGGCTAATATCGGTCCCCGGGCTTATCGGGGCCTGCCTATCAAGTCAATGGGGTAGGTGCATGTAAAATTAGGATTTTTTCCCGAAGCTATAAAAAGCGGAACACGGACTTTACCCCTACAATGGGGGTCTGTATTATACAATATAAGGGAAAATGCCTGTATGGGGTATGGGGATGGTCAATTTTTTTCGTGGGCTTTACTATGGCTTGTGGGGTCTCGTTTTTCTCGTTTCGCCAAGAAAATGACAATGGGAAGGGTCCCGGAGCGAATCGGTGAAATTTTTGAGAAAAGTAACCGAGGTCTGTATATAGGCTCATACTGGCTATATGGGGGGGGGGAGGGGTGGTCAATTTTTTTCGTGGGCTTTACTATGGCTTGTGGGGTCTCGTTTTTCTCGTCTCACCAAGAAAAACACGATGGGAAGGGTCCCGGAGCGAATCGGTGAAATTTTTGGGAAAAGTACCGGGTAGGCCTGTATGTAATAGTTATCGCCTGAGACAGAGGGGTTCATGCTGAATGAACACTCACACCAGTCCGATTTGAATACCGAGGTCGCGAAATCGGACTGGTGTGAGTGTTCATTCTGCATGTACCCCGATGTCGAAGGCGATAAATAACTTACACAATGGCCGTATTGTGTAACACATCATGGTTGTTTCAGGACAAACAACACATTTGCATACGAAACATAACTTCCACAACCCGTTTGGCTGGTCCGTAACTCTCACGTTATCGTTACAAAGATTTGTAACAAAAAGATATATGTAATTGATATATATACGTGTCACAATCTACATTACGTGAAACGCATATGAAGCAAAATATGCAGACATACAAATTACATATCCCTATGTTCATACGCATGATCTCATACTATGCCTATAATTAAGGGAATGTCTGACAGAAATTCTCGTTTACCGGTACACATTTGACTTGTACCCACACATATACGTACGGCAGAAAATTGATGCGTTACGACATACAGACGCGTCATATTTTGACTGCTTAGCCTGCAATCAACGCTCAGCAGGCGACAACCAAAGATTAGACCTTATCTGAGGCAGTCGCTGTTTTAATGTATGTATATCAGAATGCATATAGTGTAACGCTCACAAAAAGAAATTGTGACGGGATTCAGTGAAACTACAGGAAGAATGCACGACCGCGACGACGCTGGTGTCACTCGACAAGAAGATATGTGACTGGCAGAAAAATAAACCAAAGTGTGATATTTACATGGCGTATTTCCATGCAGATCCTATACATGTAGCTTGTCACTCCAATAATGGAAAGTAATTCTGTATTTGGCTGACATTTATCAAAGCTGACTTGTGATTTAGTGGTGCTCAATTGAGCCATCTTCGCATATCCAAGTCGAACACTACACGTGACGGAACGCTAGTGTAGCATTTAACTTGAAATGTGAAGATGAATTGAGCTTGTGTTTCTCGAAATTTCACTTGAAAGGTCGATATCAAAAGGCTTTTGTATCATTTTCATACGAGTTATCTCCCGTCGCACACTTCAACGGACATTGTTCGTTCTTTCAATGATTAATCTTAAAATGTTTGATAAATCACTTGAACACCGGGTACTGGTTAATAAATTACTTTAACACTCACCCACTTATTTCTACATGAAAACCTGCTAATTCATGAAGGGACCAGGCGATTCACGCAGACGAATGCCCATGCCAGACAAAGAAGTCAGTGTGTCTCTTGAAACTAGGGAGGTGTTCATGTCAAATATTACCCCGGATTTGATCGGCATGAACACCCGGTTCTTGCTACTTGAACACCGGGGCACAAGTGAAACCCATTGTGTGCCGAGTCATTACGGCAAAAGAAAAACCCCGGTTACACAATAGAGTCAGTTTGTAAATAGGCCTATAGGCTGGCTATACGGGGGGTATAGGTTCAACCTGGGAAATTCACACACGTTCATTGTGATATGGGTTGCTTGGATTTGTTTTTCACGTCTCGTCATTTAGAACACGATGGGAAGGGTCTCGGAGCGCAACGGGGAAATTTTTGGAAAAGTACCATATAGCCCATATAGTCCCATACTGTGAAAGTTTTGGAAAAGTTCACCGAGGCCTGGGTAGGCCCATAGGCCTATACTGCATGGCTATGGGGGTATAGGCCCATACGGGGTGAACGTTTTGGGGTCTAGGTGAGCCCCTTATGATCCTATGGTGTCGTATTTTGAAGCTACCGTGGAGTTTGTAATGTATCGACTAATGCTTCGTCCGTTTTCAATAGTTTGCGCATGCGCAGCCTGGCCGTAGTATAGAAAGCAGACATGTTGGGGGGTATGTGGGTGTGTGTTTGGGTTAGAGATGGACCGCTATGGGTCCGAATGGGTCGTGGAAGGTGTCAAAGTGAAGCTTGTGTGGGGTAGAGTCAGAATGGCGTGTTTTTAAGTGCAAGTCGCGTCAATCTGCGCATGCGCAGTTGGTTGTAGTACGTAAAGTGGCCATTTTGGGGCAGTACAGGAAGGTATTTGGGGTCGAGATGGACCATCCTTGGTCCGATTGTGTCGTGGGAGGTGTTATCTTGTAGCTCTCGGGGTGTACATCCCGATTTGAGGGATGTTCACGTCATCGGTGACGTCATCAGTAGGAGTAGTAGCGAAAGTGGGCATTTTGGGGCAGCGAAGGAAGGTATTTGGGGTAGAGATGGACCATCCTTGGTCCGAATGCGTCCTGGGAGGTGTCATTTTGTAGCTCTCGGGGTGTAGACCCCGATTTGAGGAATGTTCACAGCATCTTTGACGTCATCGGTGACGTCATCAGTACGAGTAGTAGCGAAAGTGGGAATTTTGGGGTAGTGAAGGAAGGTATTTGGTGTATAGATGGACCATCCTTGGTCCAAATGCGTCCTGTGGGGTGTCATCTTGTAACCTTCGGGGTGGAGACCACGATTTTAAGGGATATCCACAGCTTCTGTGACGTCATTGGTGATGTCATCAGTACGAGTAGTAGCGAAAGTGGGCATTTTGGGGCAGTGAAGGAGGGTATTTGGTGTAGAGATGGACCATCCATATCTGTCATGCGTATTATACAGTATCTGTCCTGTATTATACCAATCTGTGCTGTATTATACTATATCTGTCCTGTATTGTACCATATATGTCCTGTATTATACCAAATCTGTGCTGTATTATACAATATTTGCCCTCTATTATACCATATCTGTGCTGTATTATACCATATCTGTCCTGAATTACACCATATCTGTGCTGTATTATGCAATATCTGTGCTGTATTATGCAATATCTGTCTTGTATTATAGCAAATATGTCCTGTATTGTACCATATTTGTCCTGTATTATACAATATATGTTCTGTATTATACCAAATCTGTGCTGTATTATACAGTATCTGTCCTGTATTATACCAAATCTGTGCTGTATTATACCATATTTTTCCTGTATTGTACCATATATGTCTTGTATTATACATTATATGTTCTGTATTATACAATCGGATAGCGGTTGTCGTGAATAAACAACAAGTTCACCAATGTTTATATAGTTTATTATCCCCAATGTTACATCATACCCAGGCTGGGGGAGCCGCCCTGGGTATGTTTAGTATGTTCACAGCAAAACAAATTGAAATATCAAACACCATGTTTTATTATTTAACGCACCGTCACATTAGGTACAAGTGTTTACTGAGCTCAAGTCAACGATCAGCATGTAGACATAGAGAGTATGTGCGGCATGTTATGGTATTCATCAGTGCACGGGTGACACATTCAACCGATGGCGGTGGTCGGTCAGCTTGGTAAGAAAAAACGTGACATTGGTTACCCTCTCTACCACCCATTGTGTGTTGGGGCGTTGACGATGTGCTCATCTCAAGGCATCCACGGTGTCCAGTATCTCCAGCATCGTCTCTAGGGACCTTCGGTTAATGATGGTGAACGGCTGGTCAGACACATAGATATTATTGCCGGGATAATAATACCGTAACTGGTCCGTCTTTTTGTGACGTAAGATGTACCCGAAAGCGACATTCAGTTTGAAGGCCGTAGTTTGATCTTGAAGATGGCTTCCACGTAGCTGCGTAGACGGGTGCGGTTGGTCAGTGGGAAATTGTAAATATCTTGAATAGGGCCATGAGGGTGGAAACAGTGCCGTGTCATGGACCAATGGCGCCGATCGATGTTACTCACTGGATGGTTGTCCTGTAAGAGATCGCCCAGAAAATGTTCGATGTTGTCAGGCGTATGACTCGAAACCGTAACGCTGGGGTCCTCCTGGATATCCAGGCTCTTCTGAACTGTTGGGATAGGTGGGCTCTCCTTCATCGCATCACCAGTGGCGTTCATCTCCCCGGGCTTATCTTCACTGGGTCTGACCTTCCGCGGCTCCTCTTCAGTAGGAAGTTGTCGCTCATGCCATGGTACCGGGGCATGAATCAAACGTTGGTGTCGCAGCAACTGACTGGTCAGTTTGAAAAGCCGACCACAATCCTCGCATGGACGCTTGGGTGGCCCATGAATTGAACGTTCATGGCGCAGTAAAGCATCTTCCCGATTAAATGACCGTGCGCAGGTTATACAAGTATACAGTCCGTCGTTGTGGGTGGCCGTGTCGTGGCGACGTAAATTGTCTAGACGAGTAAACTGCTTCTGGCAAGCTGTGCAAGTGAACATCTTGGTGGTTGACAGAGTGTCAAGGCCAGGCCGCTTTCCTTTTATAGCACGATAGCTGGTGATCTATTTTTAGCACACTCAGTTCAACTACCCCAAGTCGAGGACCGAGAAGTACTGGTGTACGACTGAGCCGCATTGCGCGCGTGTGTGTGTGTGTTGGTGTGTGTGTGTGTGTGTGTGGGCAGTGGATTTTACAGCCGGGATCTTGTCAACATCCGGGTTTCCAAGCGGGGGTTTCTCGTCGTTCCTCCGTCTTCCATCCGGGTACTGTGGTTTTACATCCGGGTCCTCAGCTTGCATCCAGGTTTTTCATGAGCCACATTGCGTACGTGTGTGTGTTTGTATTTGAGTCCAATCGTGCACCATGTCGAATTACGTTCTCTCCGAAAACTTCCTCTCATTGCATCAATATGCTCAGATCCATTCAATATAAACACAACCAAGAGACATCAACACCAACAGGCACATTGCGTAATACACGTTTTATTATCCTCACAGCACCACCACCACTACCACCACCACCACCACCTAGCGTTGCCGCCGTCAACGATCAGCGTATAGACATATAGAGTATGTATGGCATGTTATGGTTTTCATCAGTGCATGGGTGAAGCATTCAGCCTATGGTGTAGTCGGTCAGCTTGGTGACGAAAAACGTGACATTGGTCATCCTCTCTACGACCCACTGGGTGTTGAGGCGTTGTTGTTGGGCCCATTCCAAGGGATCTACGGTGTCCAGTTTCTCCAGCATCGTCTCTAGCGACGTCTTATCCGTGATGGTAACGGGTTGGTCAAATACCCGGATGCTACTGCTCGGGTAAAAGTATCGGACTTGGTCTGCCTCCTTATGCTGTAGCACATAACCAAACGCCAGATTCAACTTGAAGGCCGTAGTTTGATCGTTGAAGATGGCTTTCACGTAGCTGCGTAGATGGGCGAGGTCGGTCAATCGGAAATTGTAGATATCTTGAATAGGGCGATGACGGTGGAAACAGTGCCGGATCATGGGCCAATGGCGCCGATAGATGTCAGTCACTGGATGATCGTCGTGTAACAGATCGCTAGGAACATGTATGGGTTCGTCCGCGAAGTGTACTTTGCCCTCTACGTCGTACAAAATCTGGCTCAAGGTCTTGTCGTCGGAATTTGACTGTTGAATTAGGGCGACATCATCATCATCGGCCCTCATGCGATGGGTGGGAGTTCCCTCTGTCTCGATACTGGTGCCTACGGGCTTCTCTACCAGCAAACGTGGCTGCGGAACAGGGTGTCGTGTGCGTTGGTGTCGCAGCAACTGACTGGTCAGTTTGAAAAGCCGACCACATTCTTCGCATGGACGCTTGGGTACTTCATGGCGTGCACGTGTGTGACGCTGTAAATGATCCGGGCGCTGAAACGACAGTGTACATATCGTACAGCTATACCGGGTGGTTCCTTCGTGCTCGGTAGCCTCATGGCGGCGCAAGTGAATGATTTCGAGCACGTAGTACAAGTGAACATCTTGGTGGTTGACAGAGTGTCTGATGAAACGGCCGGGCCGCTTCCCTTTTATAGCACGCTAGCTGGTGATCTATTTTTAGCACACTCTACCCCAAGTCGAGGATCGAGACTGGTGTACTGGTGTACGTCTGAGCCGCAATGCGCGCGTGTGTGTGTGTGTGTGTGTGTGTGTATGTGGGCTGTGGATTTTACATCCAGGATCTTGTCAACATCCGGGTTTCCAAGTGGGTTTTTCCCGTCGTTCCTCCGTCTTCCATCCGGGTACTGTGGTGTTTGTGTCCCAAATCTTCACCTGTTATCACTAAATGCCAATAATCCTCCATTTGGAGATCTCCTGCAAACAAAATTATCTCCCTTGATCGCTGCGTCGATCGTCCGCCAGGTGGCGTGCACTCCGCGCATGTCCATCACTCTTTTTCCTTGCAGTCTTGGTGACAAGACCTGTTTTGAAAGAGCTCCTGTAAACAGTAACTTTTGGTGTTATAGACGCACTCTAGGGTTATCTTTTTTCTCTCCCGTAGTTCATTATGAACCTACGTAGTCGCCCAGCTATAAAGATTTATAGGAACGAATAATGTCGTCAGTTTTAACCAGTTTAAAACTTGCATTTTTCTTTGTTTTCAAGGTGTGTTTACAGTCACCTAGGGCGACGCTGTCAACACTGGAGAGCGGCCATTGACCTGGCAAGATGTCCAGCTGAGAAGCAAGCTACTCAGGCCCTCTTCAACGACTTGGCTGTAAACGAAGTTCCTACCAGCAACTTATCGTTGGAAACGATACTGTACCAGTGGAATCTTCACAACAGTCCCGTGAAAACAGCACAGATCACGGACACAGGATCACAGCTCCACGGCGAAGAACAAGTACCCTGGAGCTACATTTTAAGACGGTGAACAAGTTACAGACCCAAGACGGCCTAGTTCAAGTTCACCGGAGAAGATGAGATACGGACTCTATACCGGAGCCGTTACAACTACGGATCTGGGCAGACCTCGGATTACAGTTCCCGTTCATCCAAGGCTCCGCAACTCAAGAAAGACAAGTATGCCAGCCGGGACCTGGTGGAGAACCGGGACCCGGGACAGAGCCGTACCCTGGACCTTCAAGGACCTCGAGAGCACCTCGGACCCGACCATCGGAGAGAGAGGTTACTTCCAGAGGCGGTACTACGGCCCGCGGGGGACAGAGAACGACACGGACCTATGAAGTTCGGACTTATCCAGTACGCCAAGAGTCTACGTCTCACCGGGAGTCCACACCTACAGACCACGGACGTTAGATCAGCATACGGGACCATGGCTCTGAGAGATCAGCCCAATGCAGAACTCCGAGACCCCGTCAAGCCTAGAGCCTACAGAGACTAATGGGATACCGAGAGAATAGGCAAGGTGCAGACCAGTCAAGCCCAAGCCACGGCGATACGGTCTACTCTACTGCACCGGCTAGAGTGCTGACACGGACTCTACTAGACAGCCCCGTCACAGACACGGATCAGAGCGAGTACTCGGATACCAACTCCCGTTCATCCAAGTCCCCAAAGAACCGCCGTACCCCGGAGACACAGAGGGACACGGCGAAAAAGGCAGTCCGAGAATCAAGATCACGGACTCCACCACTACAGCGGGACCCCGGCTCAAGCACAGCTCACCGGTACCACGGAGTTACGGCTCTATACCGGACGCCGGGAGTCGGACAAGCCAAAGGCCTACAGGGGCCGGGATTCCAAGGAATCACGGCCCTATCCAGAGATCACGGCCCTATCCAGGGCGCCGTATTACGGAACTTGATACCTCACGGACCTATCCAGACCACCGTGACTCCGATGCCGGAACACCGCGGGAGGAAACCACGCACCCGGAGCCGTATCACGGAGCTTGATACCACAGGGACCTATCCAGCACGCCGAGAGTCTACACCTGAGAAGTCACGGACTCAAGCAGAACGGACTTATACAGATCACCGAGACTCCACATCCAAGGAGTCACGGACTTATGAGGAACGGACTCAGCCAGAACGCCGTGAGCCGGCCTCTACTCCAGCTTGGACCCATACAACGGAGCCATACCTCGGTACTACAGCAAGCAGATTTCGTAACGAAGTCGCACACCGTTACAACGCCGAGATGCCTATCCTGTACGTCATCATCGAGAGAGGGACCGTCCTAGACGTCGGACCCTTCACCTAGTCCAGCCTACCGGTCCAGTCGGTACCATAGCGACCATACCTCGGAGCGACCTTACAACAGACGAGGGAGAAGCTGTTCACCGGTTTTTCTCGTCAACAAGCATTGATGACGAGGAGCGGACGTCTACCCACTATCACCGTAGCCCGTGCATCGGCATAAACGGAAGTCCAGAGATGAACAGGACTCGTAGATCACCATTCTGGACCTGCCCCCAAGGAACAGACTTCTGCTCCAGGGGTACCTTCCAAGGCAAGCCTGGTCAAGAAACACAGTCATCCCCAGGCTTCACAGCCCCTTACCAGGGTAGAGTTCCTTCATCGGAGACCCGTGAGATCACACGATATGAGGATCACGCACAACGTTCCACTTCCTCGGCGTCCTCATCTCATACGGATTCACCTCCTACGTCGGACGGAGGTAGAAGAATAAGATATGCTACCCTTCAGAGTCAGGATAACGGAGCACGACGTTCCACTTCCTCGGCATCCTCATCTCATACGGATTCACCTCCTACGTCGGGCGGAGGTAGAAGAATAAGACATGCTACCCTTTAAGTCAGGATAGCGGCGGTACATACGTTGACTCCAGAGATGCCCAGACCGGTGGTCGGCGATGACAAGCAGCCTGATGACCTCGCCGGGAACGGAGAAAACTTACTACGACACCTCTTTACGGTTTTTACAAACCTTCTGAGGAGGAAGCTGCGCCAACCTGCGCACCATCTCCAGCATCAGCCAACCTATACGACGCACTGGATCGACAATCGGAGATTTTCGTCATCTCTCCAGGAGCCCGGTCCTTACAGGGCTTACACTCTTCACGGAGACAATCCACCGTTCAGGGCCCGAAGTCTGAACCGGATCTTGACAGACTGTTGAACTTCACGAGGACACCACACCAGCGGGGATACTTCAACAGAGGCAAGCCTGTGCTGTGGAAGATATGAGGCTGACACAACACAGAATTACATCATACTCTGATTGGTTCCTGACGGCTATCTCCAGGGTGATTCAGGATCCAGACGTGAAGCATAAGCGGGATCATTGACCTTTTTACGGGCCAAGATGGAATTCTTCGGCGCCTTATCGACTCTACAGAGGAGATCGCCACGGAGGGTCTTTCCGGTCAGAACTCGGACAACCCAAGCTAGATGCTCAGAGTGGTGTTCGCCCTTAGAAGGAAGGACAATTCCAAGGCAAAGAGGGAATCTCCCGACCGGGACAGAGGTCAACCTCGTCATTCAGAATTGATGGTTCTCAAGCTTCACCTTCAAACCACTAGTCTTCCTTTCATCCTTCCCAAGCCTCGAGTCTTCACTCACCTGATTGCAGAACGGTCGACCCTGATGATATAGAAGATCAGCGTCGAAGAAGTCAGTCCTTACGTGAGGTCTACTCCAAGTCCCGACACTTCATCTGACGATCATCCTCAGTCTTCTAGAGCCGGATCCTACTCCTCATCGGATAATCTAGGACTCCACCTACACCCGACATCATGATCAGGGGAATCTATTTCGGGAGAAACGGCTAGTCGGTTTGACTTAACCCGTTTTTCTTTGGGATGAGACATCCAGTCTACAGTGGGCAAGCCTAGTTTCACATTGAGGTCCCTTCCAAGGCCAAGTCAACACGGACCCGGACACTGGAAGAGGACACAAGGATAAAGTCATCTTTAATCCGGAAGGCGAATTAGGACTCCAGAACAGAACCTGGGACTCCAGCATTCATCGGGATGACAGTAGAGACCGGACCAGACGACGGGGCCGGAACATATTCGACTCTACAGGAGTTGGACTTCGACTCCCGATTGTCGTCACTTTCTCGACGTCTCCAGAGGCCTTTGTCCAGTTTCGCCTCGATGATCATGGCGGTCCAGGGATATTTCCAGGGACCCCACGGATTATGTAGTACGGCTACATTCAAGCGGCAACAGGTTTCCGACATATGGAACCTGCACCGAGAACCAGACCATCAACACCATGACACAGAGGCCCGTTGGATGGAACTACAGTCTACTACTCACCCGGGACCTAGCACAGTTTTGGCTAGCTCCAGGTACTCCTCATTACAGTTTCTCAACTACAACTGATCCTGAGCGCAAGAACAAGCAATCTAAGGATGCTCGTCCCAGAACATCTTCACCCCCCTTCCAGAGTGGCGATGCCTGAGTCACTTTCAACCAAGCACATAGAACTTCACATTCACCGATGCGGAATTCAGAGCTTAGAGGGGACCATTAGTCCGGCAACAGATAGCCGACACATCACATGGATACCACGACAGACAAGCAACGCATCATCTTCCTTAGGGATATCTACGCTAGAAGGCGGTCCCCCTTGGAGGTTGCGGTTGTACATCACATCAGCATTGATTACGAACGTTCAGTACGGTCGTCAGTTGCGTCAAGTTTGGGGGGGAGCAAGATTCCAGTCACTGTCTTCTAGAAACATCAACACTGGTCCTAGCAGCACGGTATCAGCAATACCATGTCACAACACCATGTGTTTCACATCACTTCAGGGTTCCCGCCGACAGCTTTCTCCAAGTCCTACAAGGTACTACAACCGGAAGATCACTTTTCCACGGGGGCACCGGGACCCGCAACGGCCGAACCCCCACGTCTGCTACGGTCCAGAATTTCCTTGCAGACCAGGGTTTTTCTCCAGGACCAATTGTACAGACAAGGACAGCAGCAAGCTACTATTTACTGTACAGTCGCATCAAGCCCGGAGAAGGTACTATAGTAGAGGACCTGTGGCCAACACTGTTTCTGTTCCAGCAACAGCTGGTTTTTCCTTCTGCATCTGTATCAGGGCAGGGAATCTCAGTCAAGCAGTACACAGGGGTATCACTCAGCATCATCCAGGGTTGTCAAGTTCACCCACGGAACCGACTACATTCCAGCATTTCAGCTTTCCATGGTCTTCACCTTACAGTCTCGCCGAACACATCAATTACCACCCAAGGAGACCTGGATGTGGTACTAGGGCATTCTTACGCCTGCCATTCGAATCAGTTCTACCAACTGCAGTCAAGATCCTGTCCTGCAAGACAGCTCCATGACAGTCTTCACCACGCAATCAGAGCATTGCGCAGTAGAACCTAGTTCCTTGACAGGGATGACAGACTGATCAACCAGAGCCTTTCATCCCATCCCGGATTTCGTCATTTAGAACGATTCCACACGTCAGGGACCAGACGTCCAAAGACTGTACCAGATTCCAGCGCTAACAGATTTCGTGTACCTGCTGGAGGAGAAGAGGTTTTTATATCCAGTCAGAGGCCTGGAGCACTCTTTATAGAACCGACAAGAGGTTCCAGCTGTCTTCCTCTCTCATCACTTCTAACAGACCCATCAGCGGACATCACTAGTCCATGATCACCGTCTGGGTTGAAGAAGACTGCCGACTGGTTTAACCAACTCGCCATCAACGCTCCTTCTCCTTTATGGAGACATCGTCTCACAAGATTAGAGCCAGTGTGACGTCCGGGCCACTTTGGGGAAAACTTATCGTTGAACGATACTGTTGACACCTGCGCTTGGACGATCAATTCAACTCATGCTGATTGCTATCTTCAGACATGTCTGTACAGACAGATAGGATGACTACACTGGACCTGTAGCTACAGCCCAGGGTATAGTCTACCACTCCTATCAAAAAAGGGGGGGGCACCGATCAAGCAAGCAAGATCCCGACAATTCCACAAGTATAGAGGACAGACCATGCCGGAGACGAGGGAACTTCAAGGCATCACGATGGCATCTGATTATCTAGCCAAGTATGCGAGCAAAGGGTAGGAACAGAGTCCACCTCTCGCCGCATTACTTGTAGTACCTCGAACTCCCTACGCTTCTATACGACACGGGAATTATCAGGATATTACTGGGCATATTAGATTTACAAAATCAGAACAAGGCGTGCTCCGCTTAATCCAAAAGCAAGTCACAAGGCCGGCTACCCAACCTCCTCTGTTGGGAGTCTGGCATTTAGTGATAACAGGTGAAGATTTGGGACACAAACATTAAACATTTATAAATAATGTTGGTGTTTGTTACCAAATCAAACCTGTTATCAACGTTGATTTGCCCAACCCATCCTCCCCTCTTTGCTCGGCCTTGACTCAAAACAGGTCTTGCTCAACATGGGAAAAGAGTGATGGACATGCGCGGAGTGCACGCCACCTGGCGGACGATCGACGCAGCGATCAAGGGAGATAATTTTGTTTGCAGGAGATCTCCAAATGGAGGATTATTGGCATTTAGTGATAACAGGTTTGATTTGGTAACAAACACCAACATTATTTATAAATGTTTAATTTTACATCCGGGTCCCATCTTACAGCCGGGTTTTGGACACCTGCTGACCTCAATAATTTGCATATGACCTCTGTGAGGTCACTTCCGCTTCCATTCATGTGACCGGAATTGACCTTTGACCCCTGGGCGCAATTTTTATCCGGTATTGTTAGCGCGCGCAGGGGTCAAAGGTCAGTTCCGGTCACGTGAACGGAAGCGCAAATGACCTCACAGAGGTCATATGCAAATTATTGAGGTCAGCAGGTGTCCAAAACCCGGCTGTAAGATGGGACTCGGATGTAAAACCACAGTACCCAGATGGAAGACGGAGGAACGACGGGAAAAACCCACTTGGAAACCCGGATGTTGACAAGATCCCGGATGTAAAATCCACAGCCCACATACACACACACACACACACACACGTGCGCGCGCGCCATGCGGCTCAGTCGTACACCAGTACACCAGTCTCGATCCTCGACTTGGGGTAGAGTGTGCTAAAAATAGATCACCAGCTAGCGTGCGATAAAAGGGAAGCGGCCCGGCCGTTTCATCAGACACTCTGTCAACCACCAAGATGTTCACTTGTACTACGTGCTCGAAATCATGCACTCGTCTGCACGACTTGCGCCGCCATGAGGCTACCAAGCACGAAGGAACCGCCCGGTATAGCTGTACGATATGTACACTGTCATTTCAGCGCCCGGATCATTTACAGCGTCACACACGTGCACACCATGAAGTACCCAAGCGTCCATGCGAAGAATGTGGGCGCCTTTTCAAACTGACCAGTCAGTTGCTGCGACACCAACGCACACGACACCCTGTTCCGTAGCCACGTTTGCTGGTAGAGAAGCCCGTAGGCACCAGTATCGAGACAGGGGGAACTCCCACCCATCGCATGAGGGCCGATGATGATGATGTCGCCCTAATTCAACAGTCAAATTCCGACGACAAGACCGTGAGCCAGATTTTGTACGACGTAGAGGGCAAAGTACACTTCGCGGACGAACCCATAAATGTTCCTAGCGATCTGTTACACGACGATCATCCAGTGAGTGACATTTATCGGCGCCATTGGCCCATGATCCGGCACTGTTTCCACCGTCATCGCCCTATTCAAGATATCTACAATTTCCGACTGACTGACCTCGCCCATCTACGCAGCTACGTGAAAGCCATCTCCAACGGTCAAACTACGGCCTTCAAGTTGAATCTGGCGTTTGGTTATGTGCTACAGCATAAGGAGGCAGACCAAGTCCGATACTTTTACCCGAGCAGTAGCATCCGGGTATTTGACCAACCCGTTACCATCACGGATAAGACGTCGCTAGAGACGATGCTGGAGAAACTGGACACCGTAGATCCCTTGGAATGGGCCCAACAACAACGCCCCAACACCCAGTGGGTCGTAGGGAGGATGACCAATGTCACGTTTTTCGTCACCAAGCTGACCGACTACACCATAGGCTGAATGCTTCACCCATGCACTGATGAAAACCATAACATGCCATACATACTCTATATGTCTATACGCTGATCGTTGACGGCGGCAAC
>JAVTVY010052759.1:0-27604 GCA_036873755.1 Hanleya hanleyi
AAAAGCGGGTAAAACCTAATGTCAAAATCACGGAGATGTCGATTTATTGCTGATCAGCTGATTTCCAGGACAGACAGACATTATCTCGGCTCTTTTGTCTTCGAAATTCTTGTAATTTTCTCAATACAAATAAATATTTAAATTGACTCTGAGTTTTCTGTTGGCATTATTTCAGCAATATTATGCACTAAAATCTGATGGAAAACCCAGTAAAGTGGAAATAAATGGATTTTTCTGGCTAAAAATACGTCAAGACTACAGCTTACCCCCTTATAATATTTTCCTGAAAATTCCAGCGGGTTTATCGAAATAAAACTAGGAAATTTTTGGGCAATGGTAACACAACACTATACAGTGTGCATGGACAAAATTTTTTAGCAGATACTATAATCTTGCACTGACTCACACCGGCCGCCATTTTGTACCCAGCACCCACCATCCACACACGCCGCCATTTTGTACCCAGCACCCACCATCCACACACGCCGCCATTTTGTACCCAGCACCCACCATCCACACACGCCGCCATTTTGTACCCAGCACCCACCATCCACAAACCGTCTAGACTATAAATAACGTGTAGTATGTTCCCATTTATTCACAAAATACGATTATAACGACTTCAACTTTCCAAACAACACCACAACCATGCTCTTGGGCCGAAGTAACACGCCTCAACGAACAGATTAACGGTATGAGACATGAATGTAATGGAAGCTGAGATTTCAAAACAGCAAAAAGAACGACATAAAGAAGAAAAAAAATCAAGATGCAGCGTGTGTACAGATGAAGAGAGCCAGTACGCAGTATATTGAAAAAAATGGGCGAGGGAGGGGAGGGGGAGGGGGGGGAGGAAAATCTTTTTCATTTTCTATGTTTTTTTTACAATTAAAAAAGGGTTTGAAAAAAGGGGTAACGGGGGGAGGGGGGGAGGATTGGTGGAAGAGCAAAAAAAATATTTTTTTGGGGGTAAGTGGGTCGAGTGAGGTATCAAATTGAAGCTTAGGTGAAGGAGCATCTAATGGACTGGGTGTAGGGTTGAATTAGGGTGATTCTGCGCATGCGCGGCGGCCGAAGGGTATGAAAATAGACGTTTTGGCATCTAGGGGAGCCCCTAGTGGACCAATGGGGTCGAGTGAGGTATCAAAGTGAAGCTTAGGTGAAGGAGCATCTAATGGACTGATTCCATACCCAGGTCACGCCCGATTCACGCAGACCGGAAGTGACGTCATACACCTGCGCACAACCGTGATGGAAAAAAACCCAGAACCAAGTGAGTACATGCATTCCATACAGGCAGACGAGGTCAAAATACTCGCTTCTGATTGGCTGTCAAAGGTGACGATATGCAAATTTTTGAGGTCAAAGGTCAATGGTAGTGAATATACACACTCTATACTGGATATGACCTTGAACTGATCACGTGACCTCCCCGTGAGGGGAAAAACCCCAGAACCAAGTCAGTACATGCATCCCATAGTCCCAGGTCACGCCCGATTCACGCAGACCGGAAGTGACGTCATACACCTGCGCACAACCGTGATGGGAAAAACCCAGAACCAAGTCAGTACATGCATTCCATACAGGCAGACGAGGTCAAAATACTCGCTTCTGATTGGCTGTCAAAGGTCAGGTAAGTCACAGTGCTCCGCAAAATAGTGCAATGAATACACCCCTACCCTAAAAATCGACTCCTTTTATACGTTTTTCTACAATCCGCCATCTTGTACCCAGCACCCACCATCCACACACGCCGCCATTTTGTACCCAGCACCCACCATCCACACACACGCCGCCATCTTGTACCCAGCACCCACCATCCACACACACGCCGCCATCTTGTACCCAGCACCCACCATCCACACACATGCCGCCATCTTGTACCCAGCACCCACCATCCACACACACGCCGCCATTTTGTACCCAGCACCCACCATCCACACACGCCGCCATTTTGTACCCAGCACCCACCATCCACACACGCCGCCATCTTGTACCCAGCACCCACCATCCACACACACACACACACACACGCATGCGCACACGCCCAATTGTGACGCAAACGTCGCCTCCAAAAAGGTTCTGCGCATGCGCAGTGAGGCGCTATTGCGCCAATTTGCCGTTTGTATACTACTGAGGTGTAAACATTTTCTGTGAGAGTAGTATCGAGACATTTTAAAAATTCGCATGTCGCATTCAAATCAAAGTATGTGTGACGTTTATAGATGAAACACTACTTTGTGTGACGGTAATAAAGTATGTATGACGTTTATAGAAGAAACACTATTTTGTGTGTGACGGTAATAAAGCTGATTTTTCTTCGAGTTCATAAACTGAAAAAAGTACCATTTTATGATCAAATATATGTAACCTGGTCTATATTTGCGTATGCAATATAAATATGACACCTCCAGTCAATACCGAAGTTGGTTCTCTATATATTGTGTTAAAATATAATTTTAGTTTGCGGTGTCCAATTCTCGTTACAATCTTACAATCAAAAAGCGAAGGTGATCATGTGGTGTTTACCAGAGAACAATCCACCTCGCTGTTTCTGTCACGTGGCCATAAAATAGTCAGCTCAATTCCGCATAAAAAATATGTTTAACAATACAGAATAAGTGATGTAAAAACCTTTTTCGTATAAATTATGGTAGAGAATTATTTTTATACATTTCCAAGCAAAATTTTGATATATCTAAAATATGACATCCCAGCCAGAATAATATATTGATGAAAACGGCCCAACGGATATGGCGATGTGGAAATCATTGGATATAGTATTGGTTGGATCAGAGACCGATTAGTAGACCCCCCTCCCCGTCCCCCTATAATGCCCGTGGTTGGATGTGTCATATTTTAGAATATATAAACTAAAGTGAATAAGAAAATGCGAAAAACAATCGAAATATTCCGTCAATTGCTCATGTCAGCTTTGACTATGAGAATTTAACTTGGGTACCGTATTTTCTTTCTAAGAAAAAGCCGGTGTGATGCGGAATTGAGAAAATTTATGATTTGTTTCAAAATTGTAACAGCTGGAGATAAATACTCGGGTAAATCCCAGACCAGTTTACAACACTGGTGATAAAATATTTTGAGAACTTCACATTGAATAATCAGCTTGCATAATCCACACTGTATCGCACAATATCACATGTATAGCGGAATTAAAACAAAAGAACATACATGTACTTCATTTCGTATTCAGCTCACATGAAAATAAATAAATAGTGGTTTAATCATTCGATAGTTTGACTATTTCTCCCTTCTACCGTGCACTCCTTTTCCTTTCCCCTATTTACCTCGACCTTGTGCGAAATTAACTTGTGAATTATGCGAAAGACATAGCAAAGATGATGAAGTCAACATTAAGGGTACTTACCTTCGCCTAGATACATTCCAATGGGCTCCGTGGTCCTGTTCTCCCTCCATACCTGACATCTCTTGTTCGACGGTGTATCTGGATACCAGCCGCAAACGTTAACGATGAGGATTTTCTCGCAATCGGGAAGATGCAGCGGTGGAGTTCTGAGTTCGGTACAAGACTAGTGTATTTTCTTTGTCCAGGCGAACAAACCACAGGCACAACTCAGGAACTGTAACACACAGAAATCAGCAATAACAAATATCTTGGAACAATTGATAGAGTTTGTTCATGAAATTGGCGACAATTGGTAGAAATGGTCGTCGAGTGTCAAGTCCACAGCGTAAAGATGCAGCAAATATCGGTGTTCTGTTCACTACCGTCAACAAAATCCAGTTTTCACAGAAAATAGTCGATTTCGCCCCTCTTTTTCACAGCGTACTTCTTTTCAAACGAATCAGTGGTTGTATTGGAGACCTTGACTTCTACAGCGATATAATAGTGCTATTGTAAGTCTACCAAGAACAAAGTTGGAATTTCTGCAGCAATACGCAAATAGGATGTTGAGGGTTGACAGACCGCTGTAGATATCTGACGAACGTTCAGGATACAACCCATTTTATGCCTGAAATAACAGCTCTCAGAGGAGCACAACTCCAGCTAAGCCTATATACACAGCTTAATGTACGAGGCCGCATTGATGATGTCGAATTCTTAATATATTCGACATTTCATTTCACCAAGTACACTGCCCATGCGCAGTGCTACGGAATCATATTGGAATCCCCACAATTTGTAAGCTGCAACTGCCAGGTCCAACATTCATTAAAGAGCTTTCAACCATATAAGGACTTCTCTCCTCCATAATGGAAATATCTTAATCAATCGACAATAAGGAAACCTCAATCTGGGCAGGTATCAATATCTTAATCAATCGACAATAAGAAAACCTCAATCTGGGCAGGTATCAATATCTTAATCAATCGACAATAGGAAAACCTCAATCTAAGCAGGTATCAATATCTTAATCAATCGACAATAGAAAAACCCCAATCTAAGCAGCTATCAATATCGAAATGTATGTAAATACAAACTAGTGTGCATGTACAGTCCTCATAGCGGTATCCCTCAACCCTACCTTGGGGGGGGGGAGTCTTCCCCTTCCACAGTCATTTTTGTTATTCTTGAGACTATAGCTGGAACTTGCCACCCCGTGCCCTGATGTCACAGTAATGTCATTAAAAAAAAAGTCCTACTTTTCGAATGTTTTATGTATGCAATTGTCTTCTCAAATGTGCCTAATATATGTAAACTCCATGTACTAAATACGAAATACAAAAAAAACTTTTACCGCTTTCATCAGCGGAAAAGAAAATCCTTTGAACAAAACTGACGAGAACATCATATCTCTTGCCCACCGCCCCACAAGACCACCCCTGGAGACTGTCGAATCGACATCACTTGAAAGACTATCGACATTACAGGGAAGAATATCGATATCACAGGGTAGACTATCGACATCAGAGGGAAGATGATCGACATTGCAGGGAAGAATATCGATATCACAGGGTAGACTATCGACATCGGAGGGAAGATGATCGACATTACAGGGAAGAATATCGATATAACAAGGTAGAACATCGACACCAGAGGGAAGACTATCGACATCCCTTGGAAGACTATCGATATCACAGAGAAGACCATCGATACCCAAACACCAGAGGATACGAGTTACCTATAAATTAGTCACCATATTTATTGAAGAGTTACTTACAAATTAATCAAAATAAATTTCGCATGGAAATGAATCGACAACTTGAATGAAAGATTCGCGATAAACTGGCAAAGAATCAATATCAAAAATGTTAATATTAATAACCCCCGAGTTATTCAATAGTTAGACACGTGATATTTCGCTTGTTTACTAACTTGTAGGATATAAACAGGAATTTTACTATTATAGGCTTAATGAAAAAAAAAAAAATCCGAATTTGTTTTATTGTAAATTTCATCTCACGAGGTCAGATCACCGGTATCCGTGGTAGGATCGAAACAAGACCAACAAAGTTATTCAACGACGTATTTAAAAAGTATATGTGGGACGTTTCTGGACTTCCCCAAAGAGGGCAGATCACAGACAAAGTTGATGCAAAATGCATGTATGGATGGGCGGCTGGGCGAGTGTGACAACGGTGGGTTTGGCGGTGGGGGGTGTTGTCAAACCATGGTGCAGGTCTGCATACCTCTTTATGCTTTGTCAGACGAGCCATGACAAGGGATGATGGCGGGGGGGCGAGGGGTTAACACTTAATATAACAAGTCAATAAATAGAGTTGAGTGGGAGTTTCTGATAACAACTACACTACAAGAATGGAAACTGAGGTGCATACAAACTGTCAATCTGTCATGTCCTCCATCCCCACGCACCTGATTAAGCTCCGTCTACTGACAGGTTATGGCCTGCGATTGGCTGCCCAGTTTTCTCAAGCGACCTGCACTTGCATGATCCTCTCTGAGTGACAGAACGAGTAGGCGGAGCTTACTCAGATGCGTGGTGATGTATCGAAAGTTCAACTCAAGTAATTAGTTTTCAGAGCAATTATTTAGAATGCAATAATAAACTCGATAGAAACATCTGAAGAACATGAGAATAACTTTTGGAGTCCTGTAGATTTCGCATGGAAATGAATCGACAACTTGAATGAAAGATTCGCGATAAATTGGCAAAGAATCAATATCAAAAAAGTTAATATTAATAACCCCCGAGTTATTCAATAGTTAGACACATGATATTTCTCTTGTTTACTAACTTGTAGGATATAAAGAGGTATTTTACTATTATAGGCTTGTTAAAAAAAAATTCAAAAAAAAATCCAAATTTGTTTTATTGTAAATTTCATCTCACGAGATTAGATCACCGGTATCCGTGATAGGATCGAAACAAGACCAAAAAAGTTATTCAACGGCGTATTTTAAAAGTATATGTGGGACGTTTCTGGACTTCCCCAAAGAGGGCAGATCACAGACAAAGTTGATGCAAAATACATGTATGGATGGGCGGCTGGGCGAGTGTGACAACGGTGGGTTTGGCGGTGGGGGGTGTTGTCAAACCATGGTGCAGGTCTGCATACCTCTTTATGCTTTGTTAGACGAGCCATGACAAGGGATGATGGCGGGGGGGGGCGAGGGATTAACACTTAATATAACAAGTTAATAAATAGAGTTGAGTGGGAGTTTCTGATAACAACTACACTACAAGAATGGAAACTGAGGTGCATACAAACTGTCAATCTGTCATGTCCTCCATCCCCACGCACCTGATTAAGCTCCGTCTACTGACAGGTTATGGTGTAACAGAGCTTCAAGTACCTTTATTTATTCAACATTTCTTATTAAACTTTAATTCAACTTATATCATAATTCTGTAACTTATCATATTTCCTGTCATAACTTCACTTTTAAGGTTTTCTCTTCAGCTAACAATTATACTGAACCATATATCGGAGAACTGATGCGTCTTTTGTTAATTGCAATTAACCGGCTGGCAAAAGCCATTTTGCTAGACCACTAAGAGGAAAACCCTGCGTGAAGTCTGATTGTTAAACGGATATGTGGATCGCACACATGTTTTAGTACTGCTCTTATTTAATAGCTTCTTTTATATTCTTACCTATGTTTGGCCAAACTTGTATTTCTAGTTCTATTTCTTGTTTCTGTGTCCATCTGCCATGTTGGTTCATTGTCATATCTTCGTATAAAACTTGAACGTTCTGTCATTATGTGGAGTCTTCTGGATAACCAAACTCTGTACGGACACTGCGTTTTGATAGTTTTGGATTCCCAAACTTACTGTATCTGGAAAACCGATTGTCGTGTATATTTTATGTTTGACTGCTTATTTGTGGATAAACACCTTTACATCTGGATTTACATCGGAGACTCTGCGTTACATTTATATCGTAACAAACCCCTGTTACAGCTTGGTGGAGAACCCAGCTTGGTGGAGTTAATCCGTTGGAGTCACTTTTTAGCTGATTCCCCTCGTTCCCGTATACCTTCATCTACCGCAGCTAGCTCACCCCATCATTCGACAATGATCCAATCCATAGTTCCAGAGTATCTCCAGCCAGTTCTTCAAACACTAGGCGTACAAGACTACACACTTACTTGGAACATGCACCAAGACGACAATGTTGTACGGCTAAACCTAACATGGACAAAACCTGCACCGGAGCAGAGTTTCCTACCAACTTGGCAGAAATCAGCAGCACAGCGACGTCGAGATCATGAACGGATGAACAGCTTTATTGCAAAAAAGAATTCCGACAGCCAGGCAGCGAAAACGGTAAAGGTATGTGCACATTCTGATATTCTTGACGAACGACCCTCTGTACTCCATCAACCCACTGAACTCGCCACAACATCTGAAGGAACAACGACATCTACCCCGATAATGAAGGAGGTCAACACTCAAACGTTGGAAGTTTCCACGGTATCCTGTGGTACAGTGACTGTACTTCCGTTATTCTGTTCTTCCGCCAGCCAAACTGATTTTTTATCTCCTAATGGAGAAACAACGGCGCTTTTAGCATGTGAGGATTATGCAACCGGTCCCGAACATTTGTCCCACACGGTTCCAGAAAATGCGTCGACAATGCAAGAAAAGACAACTGAGAAAGTGCTCAAACGACGGGTAACCGGAGACCACCAAGTGACATTCTTGATCAAATGGAAAGGACTTTGTGCTACCCGGAATAGCTGGGTCTTGGAAGATGACCTGGATTCTAATGCCGTGTTATACATTAAGACGCATGACGCACAAATTCCAGGTCCGCGGTTAGCTAAACCTCCATGTAACGCTCCAGCAACGATGCAGACAATCGACAGCTTCTCCGAATTTTGCGCGTTAGAACAATTCATGCTCACATGATCGGTTCGCTTGATATGGAAGATTTAATGGGCACTTCTGTGTATAAAACAACTGAGCCGATCAGTGCTCTATATAACCATATCAAAACTGTGCATCGTCTTAATGGCAGACTGATTTTGTCAGATCTCTCTGGTCGACGGTTGAACATGCCATCACCTCATCTTCCTATGTCCAGTTTGATACCCAAAGACACTCCACATCAGCACACGTATCGCATCAGTCTGGCATTCTCGTCACAATGAACATTATAACTCCGACAAGATGATATTCGAGTTTCTTCTATGAAAGTATTTTGATGATATTTGTTTTGGATTCATGCTTGTTATTTCTGCTGTTTTGATGCCGGGAGTCATCATTTTTCGGAAGCGGAGGGTAATTGTAACAGAGCTTCAACTACCTTTATTTATTCAACATTTCTTATTAAACTTTAATTCAACTTATATCATAATTCTGTAACTTATCATATTTCCTGTCATAACTTCACTTTTAAGGTTTTCTCTTCAGCTAACAATTATACTGAACCATATATCGGAGAACTGATGCGTCTTTTGTTAATTGCAATTAACCGGCTGGCAAAAGCCATTTTGCTAGACCACTAAGAGGAAAACCCTGCGTGAAGTCTGATTGTTAAACGGATATGTGGATCACACACATGTTTTAGTACTGCTCTTATTTAATAGCTTCTTTTATATTCTTACCTATGTTTGGCCAAACTTGTATTTCTAGTTCTATTTCTTGTTTCTGTGTCCATCTGCCATGTTGGTTCATTGTCATATCTTCGTATAAAACTTGAACGTTCTGTCATTATGTGGAGTCTTCTGGATAACCAAACTCTGTACGGACACTGCGTTTTGATAATTTTGGATTCCCAAACTTACTGTATCTGGAAAACCGATTGTCGTGTATATTTTATGTTTGACTGCTTATTTGTGGATAAACACCTTTACATCTGGATTTACATCGGAGACTGCGTTACATTTATATCGTAACAAACCCCTGTTACAATGGCCTGCGATTGGCTGCCCAGTTTTCTCAAGCGACCTGCACTTGCATGATCCTCTCTGAGTGACAGAACGAGTATAGGCGGAGCTTACTCAGATGCGTGGTGATGTATCGAAAGTTCAACTCAAGTAATTAGTTTTCAGAGCAATTATTTAGAATGCAATAATAAACTCGATAGAAACATCTGAAGAACATGAGAATAACTTTTGGAGTTCTGTAGATGTATGAAAGATAAGTGGCACCAAGAAAAATTCCTTTGTGAGTAACGTTAAAGAGTCTGTTTTTTTTGTCACTCCAAAACCTGCATAATTATATTTTTATTGAGGTTGACATACTATACAACATCAACCCCGAACATTGGGATGGGCAACTGTGCCAAAAATGGAGAAATAATTGCTTACAAATGTGTCTCATGCCTTATTTTGATATTTTTATAAGAACAATTTTCTCTTGTAACAATAATATGGCACTTCAAACTAAAACTTTAGTGGAACACAATTTATCAGGACTTTGATTATCTGTAAAGACAAGAAAGGTTTTTATTTAAGGTGTGATGTTTTTGCTGCAAGAGAAAGCCCTCAAAATACCAAAATTGGTCAGGAAACAAATTTTGATAAATTATATCTCTATTTTTATACAACTGATTATCGCAATTTGTCCGAGGCTGCTATTTCACTATGTAAACTCTAAGAAAGATATTATTCTTCGGAAGGTTTTGGATCGCAGAACAAATCAGATTCATTACTATCATATATACAAAGGGGTTTCCCCATGTTAACGTCACATATCCTTTCCGAAAGTGTCGTTCAGTCGGATTAATATGATGTTTCTCGTGTTTTAATGTTTTCCTCGTTCCATCTTATCAATGTTTGCAAAAATAGGCAGTTTTAAGCGCGATTATTTTGAATACAAATATAAACCTGATGGATATATTTGCAGTAAAAAATTGAAGACCTAGAGAATCATTTTTGGAGATAGAAATGTCTATACAGCAATTACACACAATTTTAGATTTTTTCCCATACTCAGAAGTTGCTAGTGTGAAACGCGAAATCCAAGATTATTTTTAATTGTTCGAATCCATACATTTACAAAACAATTAGAACATATCTGATCCCATTCTATGCAATCAAAATAGTAAACAAGAAACTAGGGAGGTGTAAACATTTTCTGTGAGAGTAGTATCGAGACATTTTAAAAATTCGCATGTCGCATTCAAATCAAAGTATGTGTGACGTTTATAGATGAAACACTATTTTGTGTATGACGGTATTAAAGCTGATTTATCTTCAAGTTTATAAATTGAAATATCAGTCTCGATAAAATTGCCAAACCATTTTATGATCAAAATATGTAACCTGGTCGTATGCAATATAAATATGACACATCCAGTCAATATTAATTTGGGTTCTCTATATATTGTGTTAAAATATAATTTTAGTTTGAGGTGTACAATTCTCGTTTCAATCTTGCAATCAAAAAGCGAAGGTGATTATGTGGTGTTTACCAGAGAACAATCCACCTCGCTGTTTCTGTCACGTGGCCATAAAATAATCAGCTCAATTCCGCACAAAAAAAATCTATTTAACAATACAGAAAAAAATACTCAAGTTACATTTATTAAATTCTCTCGGTCAAAAGTGACGTATAAAAACGAAACGTTTGAATTCGTATTTTATATATATGTATATTTTTTTTAATATATTTTTTAACCTTTTTTGTATAAATATAGAGAAGCATTTTTATACATTTCCAATCAAAATTTGATAAATCTGAAATATGACCTCCAAACCACGGGAGAATAATATATTGATGAAAACGGCCCAACAGATAGGGTGATGTGGAAATCATCGAATATAGTTTCGGCTGGATCAGAGACCGATTATTACTCCCCAATAATGCCCATGGTTGGATGTGTCATATTTTAGATTATCCAAACTAAAGTGAATACGAAAATTAAAAAAAACAATCGAAATATTCGCCAGCCGCTTATGCCAGCTTTGACTATGAGAATTTAGAGTACGGTATATAACTTCGGTATTTTATTGGGTGCAATGCGGAATTGGGGAAATTTATGATTTGTTTCAAAATTGTAACTGCTGGAGATATATACTCGAGTAAATCCCAGACCAGTTTACAACACTTGTGATAAGATATATTGGGAACTTCACATGGAATAATCAGCTTGCATAATCCACACTGTATCGCACAATATCACATTAAAAAAAACCTCACAGTAAAAGGTTAACACGAAAATAAATAAATAGTGGTTTAATCATTCGATAGTTTGACTATTTCTGCCTTCCACCGTGCACTCCTTTCCTTCCCCTACTCTCTAAAATAATTAGATTGAAAATTCCATCTATCAAATTCGAATTAGTGATCAATCTATTCCATGGAATATTCAATCTATTAGATGAAAATTTCATTCTAGTATAGATTGAATTTTCTGTCTACAACAGGTTCATTTTATCCTTTTCAATCTATTAGATTGAATATTTTCAGTCGAATAATAGATTGGTCACTAATTTCAATCTCATAGATTGAATTTCAATCTAATTATTTTAGAGAGTATTTACCTCGACCTTGTGCGAAATTAAATGTCTGAATTATGCGAACCACATAGCCAAGATGATGAACCCAACATTAAGGGTACTTACCTTCGCCTAGATACGTTCCAAAGAGCTCCGTGGTCCTGTTCTCCCTCCATACCTGACATCTCTTGTTCAACGGTGTATGTGGATACCAGCCGCAAACGTTAACGATGAGGATTTTCTCGCAACCGGGAAGATGCAGCGGTGGAGTTCTGAGTTCGGTACAAATGTATTTTCTTTGTCGGGCCAACAAACTACAGGCACAACTCAGGGACTGTAACACACAGGGATCAGCAATAACAAATATCTTGAAACAACTGATACAGTTTGTTCATGAAATTGGCGTCAATCGGTCGAAATGGACATCAAGTCTCAAGTCCACAGAGTCAAGATGCAGCAAATATCGGTGTTCTATTCACTACCGTCAATAAAATCCAGTTTTCACAGAAAACAGTCGATTTCGTCCCTCTTTTCACAGAGTACTTCTTTTCGAAGAAAGCAGTGGTTGTATTGGAGACCTTGACTTCTGCAGCGATATAATAGTGCTATGGTAGACCTACCAAGAACAAGGTTGGAATTCCTGCAGCAATACGCAAACGGGATGATGAGGGTTGACATACCGCTGTAGATATCTAACGAGCGGAGAAAAATCAATCCATTTTATGTCTGAAATAGCAGCTCCCAGAGGAGCACCACTCCAGCCAATCCTACACAGTTTAACGTACGACGCTGCATTGATAATGTCGGAAAGTTCCTAATATATTCGACATTTCATTTCACCAAGTACAATGCGCATGCGAAGTGCTATGTACTCATATTGGAATCTCTACAATTTGTGAGCTACACGCGTCAGGTTCGACATCCAGTAAATAGCTTCAACCATATAAGGAATTCTCTCCTCGATAATTGAAATATCAATCGACAATAGGAACATCTCAATCTAAGCAGTATCAATATCTTAATCAATCGACAATAGGAAAACCTCAATCTAAGCAGTTATCAATATCTGAATCAATCGAGAATAGGAAAACCTCAATCTGGGCAGGTATCAATATCTTAATCAATCGACAATAGGAAAACCTCAATCTAAGCAGTTATCAATATCTTTATCAGTCGAAAATAGGAAAATCTCAATCTGGGCAGGTATCAATATCTTAATCAATCGACAATAGGAATACCTCAATCTAAGAAGGTATCAATATCTTACTCAATCGGAAATAAGAAAACCTCAATCTGGGCAGGTATCAATATCTTAATCAATCGATAATAGGAAAACCTCAATCTGGGCAGGCATCAATATCTTAATCAATCGACAATAGGAAAACCTCAATCTGGGCAGGTATCAATATCTTAATCAATCGAAAATAGGAAAACCTCAATCTGGGCAGGTATCAATATCTTAATCAATCGGACAATAGGAAAACCTTAATCTGGGCAGGTATCAATATCTCAAGCAATCGACAAGAGGAAAACCTCAATCTGGACAGGTGTCAATACCTTAATCAATCGACAATAGGAAAACGTCAATCTGGACAGGTATGTATATCTTAATCAATCGACAATAGGAAAACCTCAATCTAAGCAGGTATCCATATCTTAATCAATCGAAAATAGGAAAACCTCAACCTGGGCAGGTGTCAATATCTTAATCAATCGACAATAGGAAAACCTCAATCTGGGTAGGTGTCAATATCTTAATCAATCGGCACTAGGAAAACCTCATTCTGGGTAGGTATCAATATCTTAATCAATCGACAATAGGAAAACCTCAATCTGGGCAGGTGTCAATATATTAATCAATCGACAATAGGAAAACCTCAATCTGTGCAGGTATCAATATCTTAATCGACAATAGGAAAACCTCAATCTGGGCAGTTGTCAATATCTTAATCAATCGACAATAGGAAAACCTGAATCTGGGCAGGTATCAATATCTTAATCGATAATAGGAAAACCTCAATCTGGGCAGGTATCAATATCTCAATCAATCGACAATAGGGAAACCTCAATCTGGGCAGTTGTCAATATCTTAATCGACAATAGGAAAACCTCGATCTGGGCAGGTATCAATATCTTAATCAATCGATAATAGGAAAACCTCAATCTGCGCAGGTATCAATATCTCAATCAATCGGCAATAGGGAAACCTCAATCTGAGCAGGTGTCAATGTCTTAATCAATCGACAATAGGAAAACCTCAATCTGAAACTTGCCACTCCGTGCCCTGATGCCACAGTAATGTCATTTAAAAAAAAACATTTCGACCGATTTTTTCCAGTCCGAATTTTCGAATGTTATATGAATGCAATTTTCTTCTCAAATGAGCCTAATATATCTAAACTTCATGTACTAAATACGTGTAATCATCAGGAGTGAAATATAAAAAAAAGCTTTCTCAGCGGAAAAGGAAAACCTTTGCACAAAATTGACGAGAACATCACATCTCTTGCTCGCCCCTCCCCCGGCTCCACAAGACCACCATATGGAATTTACCCATCATTCCCGAGATAAGCAGGCACCGAATGACCACAATAAGATAAGCTACAAGGCACAGATTATATTGTAGGCCTACCTGTCACTCTTGTCGTCAAGCCGGCGACAAAGATAAAAGTGTGTTGGGTCTTTCGAACTATCGGTGGTTTCCTTCAAAATCCAGGGAAGTTGTTAGACGATACCGTGTATCCATTACAGCTTCATATATCCGCTCTACCATTTCTGAGTGGATATTTACGATGCGAATCGATTTACACTCTAAAAAACTTCCCATAAATTACCTTAAATAGTAGGCCTGAAGAACCGAAGTAGTAGATAAAGGACATCTGTGTGCATACTGACCTACTTTTGCTTCCGTGCTTCCGTGACGAACACGTGATCATAGAGGCCACTATAGTTCCGTCACTTGACCGGACAATCCAGGAAATTCTCGGACATTGCCGAACATTTCAGGAGAATCTACCCCCGCGTATTTGAAGTCTTGGGACTATTTTTTGCCCGCGGAAGCTTCTCGCCGCGACCGCATCACGGCCGAACCGCACCACCCCGAAGGAATACATGCCCAGGGGTCACTACCGGCCAAGTGACGGAACTATAGGAGCCTTGACCTTTATGACCACGTGATCGTCACGTGGTGTCACGTGAGCACCACGTGACACCACAAAAGTAGGTCAATATGCGCCCAGATGTCCTGCATCTACTACTAGCCGAGCCACTCATGCGGATCTACAAATTGATGTCTGAAATTACCACCACGATATATGATTTTGGTACAGTTAAGTAGTAGTAAAGGATGATATTCGGTCGTATTCAGGGGTGATAACTCTTTTGGCCCAATTCAATCTTCCCTGATTCGAACATTTTCGCCCCTAAATACTACCGAATTTCCCCTTCAGTTAGTTCAAAGTTAATTGATATCGCACCAGTCATTTTCGGTGACGTCACGTCCGGATCAAAGGTTAAGCCCCTTGATAAATAGGCCTCCAGATCCCAGTTCATTTAATCTCAAATAACCCAATTCATGTCTGCTATCCGGTGTGCAGTGTTACCTATACGTACAGATGTAATAAGAGAGATAGAGAATTAAGGTTTAACGTCGCGTTCCGGATGTAATAATATATATTAATACGCAGCTGCATGTTAATTATTATGTTCGCAATTGTTTCTAATCCTATTCACTGTACATATGTTGTCTGTCATCTTGCTATTGTACATGTATGTGTAATATGTCTGTCGGGAGAGGCGTTCAAATAGGCTTTGCCTGTTCGCCGACTCCTGTTTTTAAATCAATTGACAGTTCCGGGAATGCACGTTTGGGTTAGGAGTATTGGGGTGGTAATTTTTTTCTTATGAATTTTACTATGTGGTGAGGTTACTTGAGGTTTCACGCTGTAGAATACGATGGAAAGGGTCTCGTGGTCATTGGGTGAATTTCGCTGAAAAGTCATCGTGCGCATGCGCAGTGGATAGGCAGATCTGGGATTGACGTTTTGGAATCGAAGTGGAGTATCTGTGGTCCGAATTGGTCGGGTTGAGGTGTGGCGCGTAACCGCAACCGCGGAGTAGTATAGGAAGGGCATTGGAATGAACATTTTGAGGTAGACATAAACCAATATTGTTCCGAATGAGTCGTATGAGATATCAATGTGTAGCACACATCGGGGAGCGTTCGAGAGATCTGGTGTGTAGCAAAAATACCGTCAATCTGTGCAAGAGCAGACAGGGAATTGTGGAAAAGTGGCATTGGAATGGACGTTTTGGGGTTGAGATGGACCAGTGTTAGGCCGATTGGGTAGTATGGAGTGTCCTGTTCAAGTATTCGTGGGGGAGCGTCCGACTGAATATGGTGGAAATAAAGTCCTTGCGCATTCGCAGTGGAAAAGGCGTAATGGTGTGGACGTTTTGGTGTGGAGATGTACAAATATTTCTCCGAATGAGTCGTGCGAGGTGTACTTTTTGTTTGATCGTCGCTTTATGGCTGAAATATTGCTGAACGCGGCGTTAAACCTTGATTCTCTACCGCTCCTAGTGAAGTATTCGCGAAGTGCAATCAACTGGAAGACACACGTACATGCGCACTCAGGGAGTAGTAGAGAAAGCAGAGTTTCGGAAGTGCAAATTAGCGTGTTTTGGAAGATGGGGCCATGTTCACTCTGGCTACCTGGTAGCCACCTCAGCGTATGTGTGCAGGTGTGTGAGGAGGAGGAGGAATGGAGTTGAGAGCCATATCAATTCGTTTGTAAACCATTAGCCTGAGGCTGTATCCGCACATGGGTGGTGTCATATTGAAGCTCTAACCAGGTAGAACCAGACTGGTAATGATACACCTGCGCATGCGCATCGGGGAGTAGTAGGTAAAGGATAGTCTCGGAGATGCTGACTATGCCCCAGACACTCCAAGTTTATATAAATAGCGATATTTTCAGCGAGAGAAACAAAGCCTTAATGCCTATCTTAACGCCTTAACGCCCTAACATACCACCTTGATGTCACGAGGCGTACAGAAGAAGGAAGTCAAGGTCAACTTGTTCACAAGTTTTCATATAGTTTATTCTCTCCAATGTTATATCATAAGCAAGCTGGGGGAGCCGCGCTGGGTATTTTTACAACTGAAGTATGCTCTTGTCCAATCAGCAGGCGTCATTTGACGTTGCATCCGTCATAATCGTTCTTGCCCGCTAAATGTATTCTCGGCTGCTCTTGTCCAATTGAAAACCACTATTTGGTGTTGAGCCAACCTTCGGCCATGTTCGCTCTGACCCATTTGTTCTAATCGTCGTCGGGCAGGCTAGGATACTGTAATGGCGACATATCCTGGAACAGCTGTTTACGCATTTTGATCGCAGGGCCTCGGTGGGTGGTTGCCCCATATCCTCTTCCAAGTGACGCTTGATCTTCATGATGGACATGTCTGAGAAGTCGCCTTCCATTTCGACCGGTAGCAGATCTCCATGGCTGTTTTCCTGATGCAGCAAAAGACACAGACAGGACCATTACATGATGCAATAAAGACAAGTGATATTACAGTGCTAGACATCACATTATCAGGTTTCTGTTGCTTCTCAGCAAAATGCATTGAAGCAAGAAGGACACGTCTGATGGAGAAACGCATCAACCGCCATGGAAAAAAATATATCATTATGACTACTTATTAGGCCGCGGGCCCGTGCACCAAAATGGTCGTCCCGTTTGCACATCGATCTGACCAATTTCTGACTATACAGTATGAAAGCGTAGCAATCTGATTAAAACTCAGACTTATTAACCGCTCCTCTTTCGGACATGTCGCTAATTAAGATCTGAGACAGTCTGTATCTTAAATCTATCGCGCATGTCAGACAGGATATTTCTGCGCCTCGTTCACTACGGGAATAATCGGATAGGCACCTATTCGCCCGTTAAAGTTGGACTGTGATTGGTCGCCTGTCTGACATGCGCGACAGATTTGAGATACAGACTGTCCCAGATCTTAATAAGCAACATGTCTGATAGAGGAGCGGTTATTAAGTCTGAGTTTAAATCAGATTGGAAAGGGTAGGGTATGCGGGTCATTCCAGTGGTGGCACGCCAAAAATCCATGTGGGCATAGAGTAGCTACAGCGATTTTGCTGCGAGCGCCGGTGACACTAATTTTGTGTAAATATAAATATATGGAGGTAGGGAAAATGTGACCATTTGTGCTTGACTGGTTAGATCAAAACGAAAGATGTTATCTGTGAAAATACAGCCCAGTATGATTAAAATAAGACCTATCACGCCACTCCGCTAGTTGGTCTGAAGAAAAGCATATGGAGGTTTTTTCCAGCGACCTCCAAGTTAGAAATAGCGAACCAATCAAGGCAAAGTTCACAGTGGGCTCTGTTGATTCACGATCGCAGTCGAGGCCAGCCGACTGTCACCGAAACTTCGGGAAATTTGAATGTAGTCACATACCTACATACCATTACAGGCAATTTACTAATGACGATAAAGCGAGGACTTATCAGTGGGGTTTTGATGCCGGTACAAGTAAGAGAAAGGATAGTCTCGGGGGTGCTGACTATGCCCCAGACAATCCAAGGTTATATAAACAGCAATACTTGCGGCGAGAGAATAAAAGCCTTAATGCCTATCTTAACGCCTTAACGCCCTAACATACCACCTTGATGTCACGAGGCGGACAAAAGAAGGAAGTTAGGGTCAACTTGTTCACAAGTTTTCATATAGTTTATTCTCTCCAATGTTACATCATAATCAGGCTGGGGGAGCCGCAGTAGTATATATAGGACCGATCGGACAAATTTTCCCCCGGATGTAACTATGACGTCACTTCCGGTTGTGTTGAAAGAGGCGTGGCCTTTGGTACATGTCTAGACTTGTTGGTGTGTGTTGATGTACTGGGGTTTTTCCTAGACGGCCATGTTGGAAAATGGCGGTGTTTTTAGACGGCCATGTTGGAAAATGGCGGTGTTTTTAGACGGCCATGTTGGAAAATGGCGGTGTTTTTAGACGGCCATGTTGGCGGTGTTTTTAGACGGCCATGTTTTAAAATGGCGGTGTTTTTAGACGGCCATGTTGGAAAATGGCGGTGCTTTTAGACGGTCATGTTGGAAAATGGCGGTGTTTTTAGACGGCCATGTTGTAGAAAAACGTATAAAAGGGGGTGATTTTTAGTGGTTGGGTGTATTCATTGGCCTATCTACGGTTGCATAGCCATGACGGAGACCGAGCCCTATGACACTAGCATTTTACAGCATGCCACCGCGGTGAATTCATTCACGGGTTACCGAGCAGTGGTTCGGTCCATGTTTGCAGATGGCGACGACAACGAGGGGCGACGCCAGATCCTGAACGAGTTCACAGAAGCGGTCCTCGACAGAGTGCACTCGATGGAGAGGTGTGCCATCACTCACCACTACTGGACTATGACAGCCATCCTTGATGCTCGGGCTATGGACCACGAGCGCTCACGCCGGAACCAGCGACGGCTGGTTGGCCTCACAATAGTCTGTGCCCTATTGACCCTGGCGCTGTGGTATTGACAGTGGCACCTGACTATAAATACGAGGGTCAGACAGAGTGTGTGTCATTCACCGTTCGTCATTGGAGCAAGCATGTCACCCGTCCTACGAGCCATCCTACCCCTTACACCCCGGGTGGGGTTACACGTCTATGAAGATAAAGTCACTCTGGTGGAAGACCGTGGAGATGTTTGCTGGTCGCCCGCTGAGACCGTATCGAATACGGTGACGCTACATCGTGGCGGCTGGACCAAATTTAAACGGGTGTTGAGCGGCGAGCTCGATGGACACGTCATCCACATAGACAATGCCATCTACGTATACCGTGGACCCTTCTTCCCACGCCTGGGCCGCTACCAAGATCCTACGCGAAGCTTCACCCTAGACCCCGATCTGTGGATAGCCTTCGAGAAAGTGGTGCCTATCGTGGACCAGCTGTTTACACCAGACGAGCGGTCATCAGACGAGTTGGAGTGGGCTCGTGCAATGAGAGAATCGGCGGCAGAACCCAATGAACAACTGTCTAGGCATGAACCCGACGACGATGCCATTGATTACCCGGCTAGACTCAGTTAGCCCAGTGATATGACCACCTGATCCTTTGACCTCACGGGGTTCTCCCTATAAATACGAGAGACAGTCAACTCTGGTACCATTCACGTACTAACCATGGCGGAGCATATGATACTGGCGTATCTCAGCTTGACCCCCGAGGTTTTCCTGTACGTGTATGCGGATAAGGTCGATATCATGGAGGAGGTGGGAGACATCTGTGATGCGGACCCTACACAACCGTGCCCGGCTCACATTCGTCTGTCCCGAGAGGGCTGGAGCAAATTCAAACGGGTGTTGTCTGGTGAACTGGACAGCGATCTCATCCACTTGTGTCACGATGTGTACATCCGACGCGGCCCTTTCTTTTCTCAATTGGCTCGGCTAGATGGGGGTACAGTGCATTTTACCCTTCACCCTGATCTATGGTCTGCATTGGAAGATGCCGTGGTAGATGTGGATGAAGTGCTTATCAAGCGGTCATTAGACGAGTTGGACTGCTCATTGACCATGGACACTGTGGAAGCCCACGAAGAAAATCAGAAAGAAACTCCGGCCCAAGATATACCCGTTATAAATAAACGATAGAGCCAGGGCCCATCATCATTTTGTCACCATGAAGCGCTGGGAGAAGGTGTTGGATAACTTATACTACAGTCCCGACAGTCCGGCGGCCTATAGTGCATTGTCGGCTCTCTATCGAGCGGCCAAACCCCAGGGGATACAACGTGCCCAAGTCCGAGATTGGTTAAGAAAACAAGACACCTATACCTTACATCGATCTGTCCGTCGCCATTTTCTACGGAACCGGGTCATCGTGGGAGGAATAGATGCCCAGTGGCAAGCGGATTTGGTCGATATGAGCGCCTTTGCCAAACACAACGATGGGAATCGGTATATCTTGACGTGCATCGATATCCTATCGAAGTATGCGTGGGTGGTACCCATCCGGACGAAAACCGGGGCGAATCTCATAGCGGCGTTCAAAGACATCTTCAAGACCGGGCGCAAACCTTTGTATTTGCAAACCGACGAAGGCACGGAATTCCTCAACATACCGTTCCAAGCCTTTCTCAAGAAACAAGAGGTGTTTTTCTTCCATACGTACAACGAGACCAAGGCTTCCGTGGTGGAGAGGTTCAACAGGAAATTCAAAGGCCGCATGTATAAATATTTCACCTATAAGAATACAAGGCGGTACATCGATGTTCTCCCGAAACTTGTGAGGGGTTACAATCGAGCCTATCATCGGAGTATAGAGAGAGCCCCCATTACCGTGACCCAACGCAATGAAGCCCAAGTCTGGTGTGTCTTGTACCCCAGGTCATCGCAGCGAACGACGAAGGCGGTGTACAAGGTCGGGGACCCTGTACGGATCAGTAAAGTCAAGGGCAAGTTCGAGAAAAGTTACTTGCCCAACTGGAGCGATGAGCACTTCCTGATTAAACGGCGCCTACCCCGACAGCGGCGAGTCTATGAACTGGAAGATCTTCAAGGGGAACCGTTGCTAGGGACGTTTTACGAGACGGAATTACAGCCTGTCGTAAAAACACAGCAAGACTACTACACGGTGGAGCAGATTTTGAAAACGGAACGTCGTCGTGGCAAACTGTTTCATTTCGTCAAATGGCAAGGCTGGCCCAGTTCCTTCAATTCCTGGGTTGCTGCCAACCAGGTGAAACGACTATAAAGCCAGACACCACTGCCGTCATCCTTCATTCCACGTTCGACCACAGTGCTATGGACCAACAGCAGCTGCCTCTGAACACAGCGTCTCCCAAAACGCGCAAAGCGCAAGTGGGCTTTGTGGTGATAGTGCTAACCCTGCTGAGTGTGCTGCACGGAGGTGTGTTTTACGACGTAGCCTATGTCAGTACGTTACTTAACCAACTGAGAACACCAGCCATCAGTTAAACCGGTCTACAGAGAGCACCAGTCAACCCCGTATCGAGCCCAGTCACTACCACCACCACACACCGTGTACAAGCCACGTCGAGCCTATGATGGAAATGATCTGACAACTCCTATACTGGTAATTGGTGAGCTGTTTCGCTGTGACAACTCGTACATTGGAGATTGGTGAGCTGTATCGTCGTCAGATGTAAATGACGGAATTAACACGAAAGACTAGTCTGTAACGCCCGATGTCGACCCAGCATCAATTTCCCACAAATGCCAACATATATCAAAGACCAAAAGATCAGTACAGGGGGCGGGCCTCGGGGACGAAACGTCCACCAGCAGCATCTCGCCATATACAGGTAAGCCACATGATTTCCAATAGGGCTTGCCATTTTTCGGACGACATTTTGAGGCTACGTTTGGACACTCCTGAAATAATGGTGAACCCTCATTGGAATGCATTTCAGTGGACCTTGTTTCACTAGTCGGGTTCCCATCTCCCATCATGCTTCACGAGTTACACGTAATGGGAATTAGGTTGGCCGCTTCCAGCGTGAGATTCAACTTGGCGGCTCTCCGGATTGTAGAGATAGACGATGCGAATTTTTGCCGTTTTTCTTGTAAGTTTACTGCCGCCATTTTATGCCATCACCACAGTGATTCCTAGTACACCACCAGTCATCTCTATATATCGCAAAGTATTTGTGGGCTGTTGACTTATGTCGAACACAACCAAATAATCCTAGTTGTTGTTTTTGCATATAAAATGACTGGGAGGTCATGCACGCACTGACGGTGGAAGACAACAGCACATTCGACGATGCCCTTGATTTCACTGATACTTTTTTTTTCTTTTAGTTGATGATATCCACCAGCCTGGTTGTTAAAGAAAACAATTATTCCAATTTTTGCTGATAAATTCTATTTCCTTGACGGGGGGGGGGGGGGGGGGTTGTTGTTGAGCTATTTATTTTGACATGAATTTCTTGTGCATTTATGAATTATTTACCAGCATTATTGTAATGAAGCATCAAATCATAGTTCATTGTTTGTCAAACCACAAGTGTCACTCTCCCAATTCCCATTTCAAAGGTTCATCCCCCGCAGCATACATGTCAATTAACATTTCAATACACTCATTTAAAAATTGTTCTTGAATCTATCAAATTTCCTTGACTCAGAATATCATTCTCAGCTTTGAAGTCCATTTAAAGTGAAAACAGTTGAATAATGGTTTGATTCTGCAGAAGTACCAAATTGGTTTACCTGCAGGAGTCTGTAAACTTTCTGATAAATAATTAATATTATGATAAATAATATACATATACTTTTTTTGCTAATTCTTGTTTGATAACATTGTAAACCTTTCCTTTTCATTTATCTTAACAGTTTATTGACATCCACATTGCGTGATGTGACACATATATGTCACAATACCCCCTTGAAGTATAATGCAGTTGCAAGTCCAGCTCGTATGTATCCTACTACATGTATTATTACTGATTTATTATGGCAGGCCATTAGTATTTTAAACAATCTTCAAGCCTGCACACACACCATCAGATAACTTTTGATGAAAAATAATATGCTTGTTAAAACCTGAAATTCTGAAAACCTATTCCGAATTGTAGTTAAAACACAGAAGTATCTACATTCGACATGTAGGCCTACGTTATTGAGATTTTTGATTGATAGCATGGCTAGAACCTTTCCCAAAACGGTGCTCCATAGCATGGATAGAACCTTTCCCAAAACATTGCTCCATAGAGAAGTTACATATTTAAACAATACTGTTCTAGATTATAATATCCTGAATTCTTATCATGCTCCTACCAGTAACATGCACATCATTGAAACCCAATCCAACCAGTGGTCAAGATCCATCATTGTTCTTCAGGATTCATATGATCGATCACTCATTCATAGATTGGATTAAGTTCTTATAGTATTCATTTCATACTTTTGCAAATTCTTGAAACATGGTCAGGTCCCGGTACACGTATGTTGTATGAAAGGTGAGAACTTACATCTTGTGTTTGATAAAAGAATGAAATATAATGAAGGCCATAAGCATTTTCAATGAACTGAGTTTTGATATTAAATGTATACAATTGATTCCCACCTGCAGGTCATGGATTCAGCACTTCTGATATGAGACGCAACAGGACTGTTACACAATGGATCTATTGGATGAACTGGAAGTAGCAATACAGGCTATCGATTGGTTTAGCAGTGTCAGGAAGGTGTGGGATGACAGAGATGGTGAAAATCAGAGCCAGTGATTGGCCACATAGTATTGTGCTAACCCACCCCCTATTGGATATCAGCTGATTCCTCAGGAAATAAACATTATGACCACATGCAGGGTGACACATGTGTCAATCGGTCAGACATTTCCAAGGATGCTGAGTTCCAATTTAAAACAACCATGCCGGACTTTATTGCAAATGAAGGGACCTAGTTGATCGGTGTTATGGCAACAGTATCATGTAGAATGGGACTGTGTGGATAATATATCAGAAAAGTGTGAAATGACAGAGGTGGTGAAAATCAGAGCCAGTGATTGACCACATAGTATTGTGCAAACCGCCACCCACACCCCATTGGATATCAGCTGATTGCTCAGTAATAAACATTACGCATGTAATGGCACAGGGTGATACATGTGTCAACGGGTCAGACATTTCCAAGGATGCCGTGTACTAACTTAAAACAACCATGCCGGACTTCATTCCTGGACTCCTGGACATAAATGAAGGGACCTAGTTTATCGGTGCTATGGCAACAGTCCCATGTAAAATGGGATTGTGTGGATAATATCAGATACATGGAAGTTGAAATCCTGCAGCATACTCCAAAAATACCAAGGGTCATAAAATATCTGCCGACCAGTTTTGAGTGGTAGCAGCTCCAGGTTGAAATATTTGAATGGATAACATTACTTAAGTTTAGGCAAGAAGCTGTATGTTTCTGGTCTACACCAGTGTAGATCTACGCTTTTTTTGCTAAATTATCTCCCTCGACCAGGTGATTTAGCTACTAGAAATAAAGACTTCATTTCCAGAGTACAGGTAAAAGACGAACATACGAATATTATTTTATTAAAATTTTAATTTCACTTCTGGTGTATGTACATGAATAAAATATATACAGAATGAACTGCTTACAGGTTAACACAAAGAATAGCTACATGTAAGTTAGTTCCTAAACAAAGATAAATACATACAAAAACATGTTTTCAAGTAAATGTAACTTTCTATGTTGAGAGATTACAATCAGTGATGGGGGATATTACAACAATATCATAGTGCTATGTAGAATAGCTTAACCAGAAGACTATACTGTGAAGTCATGTGGCTGTCAGTATGTCGGCACCTCTTCCCACTTCCCTTATACGAGTTGTTATTTTTACCTGTATATGGCGAGATTCTGCTGGTGGACGTTTCGTCCCGAAGACCGCCCCATGTACAGACCTTTTGGTCTTTGATATATGCTGGCATTGTGATGCTGGGAAGACATCGGGCCTTACATACTAGTCTATTGTGTTAAATGCCGTCATTTTCATCTGACGGCCATACAGCTCACCAATCCCCAGTGTACCAGTTGTCAAAGCGACACAGCTCACCAATTACCAATATACGAGTTGTCAGAGAATTTCCATCATAGCTCTCTAGATTTGTATCTAATACCGCTTATGTCGGTGCTGGGGGCCGTATTATCAGGTCATCCAAATTTCCACGTGAACAGGTTCAATAAAAGCGTACCTGAGATACAACACATATCACGAATCGTTAGATTCTTGGTATGTGCTTTAGAATAGGTTAACCAGAAGACTATACTGTGAAGTCATGTGGCTCTGTCAGTATGTCGGCGCTTCTTCCAAATTCCCTTATATGCATTGTAATTTTTATCTGTATATGGCGAGATTCTGCTGGTGGACGTTTCGTCCCCGAGGCCCTTCCACTGTACAGACCTTTTGGTCTTTGATATATGTTGGCATTGTGGGAAGTTGATGCTGGATCGACATCGGGCCTTGCAGTCTAGTCTTTCGTGTTAAATACTGTCATTTTCGTCTGTCGACGATACAGCTCACCAATCCCCAGTGTACGAGTCGCCACAGCAACACACCTCACCAATTACCAATATACGAATTGTCAGAGCATGTCCATCATATCTCTCTAGGTTTGTATCTAATACCGCTTATGCCGGTGCTAGGGGCCGTGTGGTCATGAACAGGTACAATAGAAGCGTACCTGAGATACAACACATATCACGAATCGTTAGATTCTTGGTATGTGCTTTAGAATAGGTTAACCAGATGACTATACTGTGTAGTCATGTGGCTCTGTCAGTATGTCAGCACCTCTCCCCACTTCCCTTATTTGCGTTGTAATTTTTACCTGTATATGGCGAGATTCTGCTGGTGGACGTTTCGTCCCCGAGGCCCGCCCCCGGTACAGACCTTTTGGTCTTCGATATATGATGGCATTGTGGGAAGTTGATGCTTGGTCGACATCGGATCTTACAGACTAGTCTTTTGTGTTAAATCTCGTCATTATCATCTGACGACGATAAAGCTCACCAATTCGCCACACCACCCTCCATCCTGGATGAATTAACTCAATGTAACTTGTAGTGTTTCAACAACATGGTATAAAAGGAGGAGAGGGGGCCTGGTTAGGTGAGAAGGGGCTCTTGAGTCACAAGCAGTATTTCAGGTTGTCCGTCCATATACTCTATTCCATGCCCCAATATTTCAAGCACGTGAAAACAGAAAAACAATTATGCTCTAATTCGTTGCACTCAAACGAACACAAATTATTTATCATTTCAACAAACGCTCTCATTCTTCTCAGCTTTTTATTCACTATAGAGTAGCCGGAGCCGTGAAGCCCGACCTCGCGCAGTACATATCGGTATACCATGAATGATGCGAAATACAAATGAGATCCGAATTTTAAAAAAAAAAACCTTATGGAGTAACTTTCATCGACACCGGACGCCGCCCAGGAAAAAACAGAGATAAAATAGCGTGTAAAAGCTCTGAAAACCTGTGTCCGTAGCAGTGCGCCAAGCACCTCCAGTCAAGGTGACGGAACTCCACCCCTCCGTGCATACAATCTACATGCATAATGCAAGTTTTGGCATAAATCAGCCGGGACAATTTGAACCACCTTGATGATGTAATCCAGGTCAGCGTCTGCAAAAGACGGAGAAACAAAGCTTTTAACAATAGGCATGCGCAGGTATGCATCAAGCAGAATTAATCATGTACGCTATAGCGAGCATCATTCAATAAATGGTTTTCATTGTTCTCGTGAAAATAGAACCTTTTCATAGAAAGTCACTTCAGCGACGTAAGGAGATAAATATGTACATATGACAAACGTTGGTAGATATAATAATCTTTGTTTTTTTTGTTTATTTTTCAACGATATTCTTAATCATTGAATATTGCACTATTTACTATATTTACAAACTGTTTTACTGACCAACACATTTTTAATATATAATTGCTCATATTTACTCGTAATAAAGTGAATAAATGGTATACCAGTACGCGCGGTCAGAGCTGGCTGGGCTTCGATGAAAACTCCATTCAGACAACCCTCTTTTATATGTCATCTCTTCGCCGCCTAACTTCATTTGCTTATTGCACATTAGCATGACATACCCAGTCATATTAGCCTATTCTTATTCCAAGTCGCCTACACGCGCATTAGCATATCAATTCGAGCTCTGTACCAATAATAAATATATTTAT
>JAVTVY010052760.1:0-25140 GCA_036873755.1 Hanleya hanleyi
CCCACTGGATTATCTACCCCTGGCTTTTGGAGATAATTTCAACCAATCGTCGCTGATAATATTGTATAGCCCGGTTCGTAAAATTCTGACGGAAGTGTATTTTGCCGGAGAGCTGGCGAAAAGTTTGAAAAGCCGTGTTTTGGTGCGAAGAATGAATTTCTCGCCTCAAGGGAAGGTTTAGATATACATAGCGCATATATCCCGAAGGCTGGTCCACTTGGGAAGTAATAAACGGATAGCATTTGGAAAGGTAGGCTTTCGTTCTTTTCTGAGAATGTTTTGAAATGACCGTGTTGAGCGGTTCTATTCCCAACTTCTCTTTTATTCTATGTCATAGAGGGCAGGGTATGGTAAATAATTAAAAACTCTAGTAACTCGGCTTGACATTATAGGGAATGACTTTAATTGAGCCAAAGAAGAAAGAGAAATACACTTAGAAAAAAATATTTAAAAAAAAAATCGATTTAATTTTTTTTTTTAATGTTTATTAATTTTCATAAATTATTGGAAATAATTACGTAGACATCGACGGTCCGTGTAACCTTGCACAATTCAATTTTCGTTTTTTGTTTTTGTGTTCTCAAAATCAAAAATTGAAAATTGACCGTCAATTTTCAATTTTCGTTTTTTTGTTTTTGTGTTCTCAAAATCAAAAATTGAAATTTGACCGTCAATTTTCAATTTTCGTTTTTTGTTTTTGTGTTCTGAAAATCAAAAATTGAAATTTGACCGTCAATTTTCAATTTTCGTTTTTTGTTTTTGTGTTCTGAAAATCAAAAATTGAAATTTGACCGTCAATTTTCAATTTTTGATTCTGGGATTACAAAAACAAAAAACGAAAATTGATATTTGACAGTCAATTTTCAATTTTCGTTTTGCTTCACGCAAAAATGAAAATCAAATATTGAAAATTGCCTCGGCTTGTCCGTTTTTCGTTTTTGGATTTTAACTTTGACGTATCTATGTTAAGTTCTCATGTGGACGGGTTATCATGTCACTTCCGGTACGACGAGTAGAATAGAAAACGCAAATCGTGTCGTATGAGAGGTGTGGAGCGTGAAAGGCATGTGGCCCACCAGGCCATCCTCGGGAGCCAGTGTATTGATCGATTTGTTAGGGTATCTATACATTGCCTTGGTTGCATGGTTGCACACGATAGTTCTGGATAAAAAAAAAGATCAAGGGGTATCCTCTAAATCAAACCAATTATTCAACAGGTTCAGCTAGCTCATTACTCCAATCCACTAGCTGGACGGTTTGAGATGTGACATCGCTGGCATAATTTTGATGTCAGGCTGAAATCGACATCGAGAGTCAAGGCAAAAACCGCCGGCTTGGGATACCGACATGCTAATTCAAAATAACCTCGGGGATGAAATGTTCGAGATTGAGGCAACGACTCAAGAACTCACTCGAATCACCAAAAATGTCCAAGTAAACCCTGTGCGGGGATAGCCTATAGTATTGGACCCTTCTACGGAGGGCCAATGATAGGCTGATGCAGCAACAACAACATTTTCCCAGTTATATGCCAGATTTTGAAATCGAAAACGATGCCGCGCTATGTCATCGGTCAACTGAGACAGTCACGTGGTTGTGTATGAAGATTGGGGTGGCTCCTATAAATAGTGATCCAATGAAAATGCTCGTCTTAGTTTGAAATGGCGGAGTCGAATGACCAATCTCTGAAGGGGAGACAGCTGGAACAGTACACTATCACTGTCTGTTAATATCTTGAATTAACAGAGTACTGCAGTCTATGTGCGGGGATTCACGATTTACCTGGACTTGTGAAGATGCACCAGACAGGTCTGGATATGTGGCATCCCGCTGTTCTCAATGGTTATTGGCCTTGAGGCCTGAGCCAATCAGAACGCAGTCTTAGATTTTCTCATTTCTAAAAATAGATGTTTAGAGCGCTACAAAAGCGAACAGCATTCATGCAGACAACCGCTATTTGCTATTGATTTGAAATATAGTATATATAAAGATACCAACAAAGATTTAATACCAATAAGAGTAAGTATGCGGCCCGTAAACCACCATTTCAAACAAGCACACAATCGCCACGTTTGATGTCAGACGTCTGAATGCTTCAACGCTTCAGGTCCAATCTTCATTCTCTATTTTTGGAACCTGGATCGTTGGAGCGTTCAGATGCTCGTCAACGTTCAGCGTCAAAAACGCTTCAACGCAAGTGTGGGTGTCAAACGCTTCAACGCATCGACGTGGGAAGTTTCCTTGGGGGTTATGATTAGGCATCTTCATTTTATCGAGCCAATTTCTACGTTCCCACTTCGAACCTGCCTTGATTCATCTGACCCCTTCAGTGTTCAAAATCCGAGGTGTAAATTTCACCTACTAACGACAGAAGAACCAATCAGAGCGTACATCGATTGCGAATGAAGTCACGTTGAGTGACATCATCCTCTATTAGCGGCGTCTTTCCTCCTAATAAGGTGCCCACTAATTAGGTCAGCCAATCAATAACGCTCTTGTGCGACCCATTTCGAATTTCAAATGTTTTCGAGGTCAGTGATGTCTCGTGTCTATTTATAAGTTATTTGAACATTGAAGGGGTCCAGATATATCAAGGGAAGTTCGAAGTGGGAACGTAGAAATTGGCTAGATAAAATGAAGATGTGATTAGGGTACCCACGTATTTATTATACTACCCTACTTTAATGAAACTCCCATGTGTATCAACCCCGTTGTTCTCCATATAATGCTTCACACCTGCTGCACGATTGCCTACTCGCTTATGCGCAGTTGGCCCATTATATTCTAGCTCGAATGCCTGGCTCCAGGGATCTATAGTGTAGTGAAACTCCCACATCTTGCCCCCCTACTGTTTTTCCATATTATGCTCCACACCTGCCTAAACAATCCGATTTGCGCTTTCCATACTACTCCGCGAACCGAAAGTGACATCATAAGTCTTGCGCGTGCGCAGTTAACATTGACGAGTCAAAGTTAAAATCCAAAAACGAAAAACGGACAAGTCGAGGCAATTTTCATTATTTGATTTTCATTTTTGGGACAAGTGAAACGAAAAACGAAAATTGAAAATTGACGGTCAATTTTCAATTTTTGATTTTGAGAAACCAAAAACAAAAAACGAAAATTGAAAATTGACGGTCAAATTTCAATTTTTGATTTTGAGAACACAAAAACAAAAAACGAAAATTGAAAATTGACGGTCAATTTTCAATTTTTGATTTTGAGAACACAAAAACAAAAAACGAAAATTGAATTGTGCAAGGTTACACGGACCATCGACCATCCAATATCCTACAGGCCAGGCAACTGTGGGGAAGGGAGACGCTATGAGTCTTAGCTAGGTCCGACGCCGACCAAGTGCTTTATTCTCTACCATATCTACAAGTCACAAAACTTCAATCGCAATGATTTGTACAGAGGCAATCCTCGGGGACGCCAAGTCCACCAGCAAAATCTCACGTATACAGTCAACAATAACATTAAGAGGGTTGTGGAAAACGATGCCGAAGTACTGACAGGAAGTCATATGATCCCACAGACAAATATACTAACTGTATGTTTCTAAAACATCACGCAACCAAACAACCAAACTAAATCTATCATGATTTATATCCCACCCACGCTTTGATTGTAGCTGTTTTAATTGACATGACCACACGACCCCTACCACCGGCTTGAGCGGTATTAGATACAAATATTTCAGAGCGACGGTAATAGCCCTATCAAGCCATCTGTTGGAAACTGATGAACACACCTAAATATACTTAGCTGGTTTCTTGCAAGAGAGAAACTGTCAACATTTTTTTAAAAATGCTGGTAAGACATAGTGGTGTTCTTATTAGACTCCGTAATGTTTTTTGTTTTTTTCGAATAAATTTCCAAGTCGTTTGTTTGAATACTGTATCCGATTCGCGTTTGATTGTGGTTGTTGATATGGGCAACATGCCGATCATGCATCACACCGTAATAAAACGGTCCATATAGCCACAGGGGCTCGTTACCGTTGTTGATTGATTAATTATATCGATGGGGAAGGGTCGTGATCCTGAAGAAAAGGAATTTTCACGACCTCGATCTCCCACCCCGCTTCCCCGAATCAACATATAATTAACCAATTAACAACGATAACGAGCCCCTGTGCCTATAGTCCGCCGGTATAGAGCTATAGGTACAGCGACCAAAGACAGTGGTGTCATAGATTACACAACTGTTCGATTCGGCATTCAGTATGCAACCGCTGTACAAAGAATAATCGATAATTGAAAGACCTTTAATCCAATATCAAACCTTGAGCACCAACAGGCACGTGTGATTCATCTCAAAAGGCACGTGTGATTACTAGCCGGCATCATTGAAAACTGTCGACCGCTTCTCTCTTGAAAGGGAACCATCTTGTGTTTTTATTATTTTTATTTCATAAATATTTGGAATTGGTGCTGTCTCTCATACGAAATAGGTCTCTCAATTAATGACGCGCAAATTCTTTAATGGACGACGGCTGAATATTGAATGTCGGATGTGACGCTTGCTAGGTCGATAGTTCTCAACATGCTAGCACAACAACGTCGTTTTAATGTTGTCAGAGTGTCGTCGCTGACCAGTATAAACTTATCAAAACAGACCAGATGCCGTCTCCGAGAACGAATTATCATATATTATTATCTGTTCGGTCAGACTTTCGGCTAAATATAATATATTATGTGCATCTGACAAACAGTCTCAGTATTTCGAAACGTTAGTTTAATGTTTAATGTCACAGTAATACTGTATCCTGTTTTTAATTTTGTTATGCTCAATCGTGGTATAAATTTATGAGGAAAGAAAAATAAAGAAATTCAGAGAAAAACTATACATTTGTATACCATAACTTTATATTTATCAATGCGTGTGATATGCAAATGCCCGCCACTGAAATCAGACATTTGATTTGACGTCCAGGTGTTTTTACATCTTCATTATGGGTTTTTCGAAAGCATACTGGCAAGATTCCAATAACTTTATTAACTTAGCCAAATGGGGTTTTTTCCCGTATAATAGCACAGCTTTTAATTGATACCGACTGTCACATACAGATGTAGCAAAACCACCAAATTAAAAGCACACGTTCTATGCCCCCAGAGACTGAAAACCGACACGTTTTCTGTAATATGTAGGCTGCAATGACTTTTTGTAGGGTAAATTGTATTCTTTTTATCAGAGCACATCCTTGTAAACTCTATATTATATGCAAAGTCAGCGAGGAGGTATTCGTGTTGCGTGCTTCGTCTAATTTAGACAGACAAATATCCCACTTGAGCGCGCTAATGGTACCAGTGGATGATTTCACTGAAATAATAAAAATGAGAAAATGAATGGGCAATTGAAACGATTTTAAAAAAGAGTGAATTAATGCGCAATTGGAAGTATTTCATACCAAAACTTGAGAACAGATGCTCATTGGGTATAACATTTGTCAAAAAAACGGTATCGGTATGCTGATCAAATGAGGATCCTATGTCGAAATTGTTGTCGGTGTCATGAAAAATGTCTTTCAGTTATTGACGCGGTAAATCTTTGTTTCTCAAATTGTTTGGATGTTCACTCAAATAAAAGAGTCGAAACAATTTTTTTCATGTTGTGGCATGCGATAAAACGATTCTACTACACCTAAATTTCAAATCAAATTGGAAGTAAAGAAAATGCTTTTTAATCTAACCCAGTTCAGCTCCTCTTCGTATTAGCATTTGAAAAAGTGATCCGAATTGAACGAAATTTTTGTCATGGAAGCAAATAAGTGAAATTTCCTGTTTAAAACTACTCTTCTATACAAATCCAGCTTAATTTTGCAGAACCGTCAAGGCGCGTAAGCAGTTGTCTTCCCTTGCCTGAACCTGAACTTTTATAGAATCTGCAAAGCATAGTCAGGGCTTCTCATCATCGCGAGCACAACGTCTTTCTCCTGCCTATTATCTGAGTGTAACCGTTGCATGTAATCAGACTTGTGTCTCTAGGTCCCATGAAAATCGCGGTGGCCAATCGCCATTTTCCGTTTAGGCTGTCTGTGGCACGTGACTAAACTTTAAATTCTTTATTTTGCGAGCCCTCTGTGCGCCTGCGTGCTACCCCATAATTGCATCGTAAATTTGTTGGCGTAGTAAGATTGCGACCTTTTGATTGGTCGTATTGATGATCACGGGGTTCGAGATGCGTGACGTATATTCATGAATCATTGTACTAAATAAAAACTCGGTGCGGTATATCAGCCAGAGGCACCGTAGCCTATAGTATTGGACCCTTCTACGGAGGGCCAGTGATCGGCTGATGCAGCACAACATTTTCCCAGTTAGATGCCAGATTTTGAAATCGAAAACCAGACCGCGCTATGTCATCGGTCAAATGAGACAGTCACGTGGCTGTGTATGGAGATTGCAGTGGCTCCTATAAATAGTGATCCAATGAGAATGCTCGTCTTAGTTTAAAATGGCGGGGTTGAATGACCAATCACTGAAGGGGAGACAGCGGGAACAGTACGCTGACACTGTTAATATCTTGATTTAACAAAGAGTACTGCAGTCTAGAGGCACCATGGATGCGCGCCTCTGGAGGAGCGAGAGTGGGGCTTCTCCCAGAGGTTTTTTTCAGATCTTTTAAGGATGAGCCGTGAGTCATCTGCAAATTAACAAATGGTTGCATTATCCATAATCTTCTTGTCTAGAACCTTTGTGTACGTATCAGAATGAGGGAGGACATGTGGGATCTATAAGAAAAATAAATAAGAATGTGAAAAGATGTTCAGTTTGGAAAATGTCCATCGGGATGCAATCATTTTATCCAATATTGCATAGACGCTCCAAAATTGAAATTTTCTGATAGCGTTACGAATGAAGTCCCATGTAAGATATGGAATCCCGGTCGTCATGAATAAGTTTGCTCAGCGTCATTCCCAGACTGGTGACAATGCAAACAGGAATGAGTAAATTAATATCCCACATTATTCAGAGAAATCTGTAACCCATTCTTAAATAAATACCGATATCTTGGTTTGTGTGGATTAGTTTTGGTTAAATGTGTCATATTTCAGATATATTTAAACTACCTACTAAAATGTATATCAAAATTTCCAAAATCTTACAAAAGCTGAATTTCAAGAGGAAGAACCAACATATCTGCTTGGAGGTTAGTGATAGTATTCAGCTGTGTAGGCGGAAATTCTTCGTGAACAATGACTGTCTACTGAATGTCGGATCTGACGATAGTATTCGTTTCACAATTATCCAGATTTGTTCCTTATCTATTATTAAGTATTAGGATAACGCCCAATGAAGACTCGTATTTCGGAGTGGGCATGTGTGTCTTACAGACAAACTATAGAAAAGAAGGAATGAAGTATCGATAACGAAGACTTCTTTTCCCCTAGTCACTCAACCCCTGACAGCTCATAAAAACTATTTTCACGTTTTCGGTCATTGTAATGTTTGTGTAATGGTAGGTAGAGTATAATTGTAAGCCTAGCGATTGACTATTTCTCTGATAAGTAAAAACATCTTGTTTCAAATTTGGTTGTGTTAAAATTTATGTTTTGGTAATGCAGAAAAATCGGTCAGTACAATGAGAATATACATAATGTACAGAGAAAACGGAGGTGATAACAAATATAACAATGATAATGACAAATTATACAAATGTAAGTGGCACATTGGACGTGGACAAAATACCTTCTAGTAGAAATGGAAAGTTAACAAGAAGGAACAAACATTGCCTTTTTTCTGTTCTTACTCCGGTTTAGTAGTCAACATAACATCATTTTTTGGTGAAAAACAAATATATTTGTAAATAGTATAAGTTAAGAATGGTCCCATCCTAAACTAAATGTAGGGCTGTGGAGCTTAATTGTTTCACTAATTTTTCATGAAAAACTGTTTATTTCACTGAAACTACACACCGAAAATTCGGCATACTTGTTCTATACATGGTGTAATAGAAATCCACGTTTCAAATTTGTCTGAGATGCCATAGTTTTGTAAATGTTTAATTGTGAAGCTATAGCTTACAAAGTTGATCAGGTTATCTTTAGTTTACTTTATTTCAAAATTCCATTTAACAAATTCTTTTGAAAAGATCCAGCCATTTGGTGAGTGGACCTACTGCAGGCTCCACTTTTTCTCGCTATGATCACTCAATAACTTACTGTTCGAGTGTCGCAATGCCTATATAGCTATCAAGCAAACACTATCCTGAATCGCACTTCAAAATACAAACCCTCGATTATGCCTAATATCTTGCTCCATATCACAGTCCTTGAATGACCGTCCACATCTATCCAGGCTGTATCATATGTTGTATTAATATATAGAGAAGCAGCATAGCATTCCTACTGAGAAATTCGTTTCTGTTCCCAAATCCTTGTAAACACATGGAGGTTATCCTGGTCCATCCTTTCAAAATATCAGCTTGAATCCCTCTCTCTCTCTCTCAATTATTCCAAACTCTCCACATCCCTCTGAAGTCATGAGCCCAATATCATTGCAAACACCTATCCATAATTACTTGGCTTTATTCCTCTATAATTGGACTCTCCTGTCATGGACAATAATTTTTCCTAGGTTTTTTTTTCAAAAACATCGGAATATCCATATTTGCTTTCAGTATAATAGCCTGTTTGGGATATTATAATCTCCCATATCCTCGCCTCTCTGCATGTCTCTTGTTCGCTGCTTCACATACCCCATCCTAATTTGATCCATTAGTTGACTTTCTGATGAAGAATCATATTACTGGCGAAAATAGAGCGCCTACCACTGAACTGATGTGTTAGACAAAACTTATTTTCCTTCCTTGCAACTTCATAATATTATTGTTTTCATACCAGTAATCTGGCCACATGTTGTACTAAAATGTTGCGCAAAAGCGAACAAAGATTGACTGTCGATTAATTTATCTTCATCACTATATGTCCTTCCTCCCTCGTGATATTTTCCTATTGTCCCCAACCACTTCCCTTTGGCCATGTTCCCTGGCAATATCCCAATATTTATCACTCAACATGCCAACAATCAAGTCCTTGTTAGTGGTCATCACCATATTCTCAGTCTACAATGTAGGCGTCAGATCCGACAAACATACGCATACGAGACCCCTTGTTTCTATTTTGGTCCGAGATCCTGTGTAGATGATATGGGGTCCCATGCGCATTGCTTGTTGAAAGTAAGCAAAGTTGATGATTTTTTTTTCAATAGGTGTTCAACGAGAAAAAAAAACATGTTGACACTTTTCTGGAAACTACCTTTAACTTGACGGGTGTTTTTTTTTTGTCCAAGGAAGACAACTGGTCACACCGGAAGAGTCATGCTAATACTGTTATATGGAATATGGAATAGGTCTTTGGATTATGGACGCGGATATTCTTTAATGGATGACGGCTGAATTATGAATGACGGACTAGACGCTTGTAATGGAACCATACCGCTAATTTAAGGTTTCCAAATATGGTATATTTGGCATATTAACACAGTAAACAGACTGAATGCTCGATACTTGGGATAAAGGTGTCTTGATTTGAGGTTTGTAGTATAGTGGTGGATCTTTAATGTGTGTGACATGTCGACAGTGTAGTGATTGCGACGTAGTCACGATTCTACGAATAGGGCTAGCGAGGCTTCATGGTGTTCAGATGAACCAGCACAATCAAAGCGTAATTGATATACATCGTTCTCCAGATAACGGCTTTGCAGCGAAAATTATATCGATAAAGAAATTAGAGCGATATGCAAGAGGTGGGAAAAACTGACGACGTCTGGCGACTAAAAAGCAACCATACGACTCTACAGGAAAGCATCCCTCGGCACCTAATACTCGGACCCGAGAATACAGTGAATTCTCGGACGTAGCCTTAGTATATCCGTCGCGCTTTTATTGCAGGTGTATTACCTGTATATGGCGAGATTCTGCTGGTGGACGTTTCGTCCGCGAGGCCCGCCCCCTGTACAGACCTTTTGATCTTTGATATATGTTGGCATTTGTGGGGAGTTGATGCTGGGTCGACATCGGGCCTTACAGACTAGTCTTTTGTGTTAAATGCCATCATTTGCATCTGACCACGATACAGCTCACCAATCCCCAGTGTACGAGTTGTCACAGCGAAACAGCTCACCAATTATCAATATACGAGTTGTCAGAGCATTTCCATCATAGCTCTCTAGATTTGTATCTAATACCGCTTATGCCGGTGCTAGGGGCCGTGTGGTCATATCATCCAAGTTGCCACATGAACAAGTACAATAAAAGCGTACCTGAGATACAACACATATCAAGAATCGTTAGATTCTTGGTATGTGCTTTAGAATAGGTTAACCGGAAGAATATACTGTGAAGTCATGTGGCTCTGTCAGTATGTCGGCACCTCTTCCCACTTCCCTTATATGTGTTGTAATTTTTACCTGTATATGGCGAGATTCTGCTGGTGGACGTTTCGTCCCCGATGCCCGCCTCCTGTACAGACCTTTTGGTCTTTGATATATGTTGGCATTTGTGGGAAGTTGATGCTGGGTCGACATCGGGCCTCACAGACTAGTCTGTTGTGTTAAATGCCGTCATTTTCATCTGACGACGATACAGCTCACCAATCCCCAGTGTACGAGTTGTCACAGCGAAACAGCTCACCAATTACCAATATAGCATTTCCATCATAGCTCTCTAGATTTGTATCTAATACCGCTTATGCCAGTGCTAGGGGCCGTGTGGTCATATCATCCAAGTTACCACATGAACAGGTGCAATAAAAGCGTACCTGAGATACAACATATATCAAGAATCGTTAGATTCTTGGTATGTGCTTTAGAATAGGTTAACCGGAAGACTATACTGTGAAGTCATGTGGCTCTGTCAGTATGTCGGCACCTCTTCCCACTTCCCTTATATGTGTTGTAATTCATGTGGAGATTATGAAGTAGCCACGCGGCCCCATATCACCGGCTTAAGTGGAATTAGATACGCTAGGTCGGGAGCTGTGACAGGTCAGCTCAAACAACTCATCTTTATTTAATGGATGAGTATCGTGGATGTCTAATGGAGTAAACGCATCAACATGGGGTAAACCTTGTAAATGCAAGAATACCCAGAGAAAGTAACCTGTAATGCCCGACGTGGTACCTACATCTATTTGTCGAGTGAGATGTACCCGTACAGAGGGCGGGCCTCGGGGACTAACAGCCCACCAGCTGATCAGCGATACCGAGTTTCTTACAGCATCGGCAAGGTTAAGAAATAGATTATTGCCTAATCTCAGTGCAACGTCAAGTGGGCAATGACGTAGTTTCGCGCCTTTCATGGCTAAAGACTTCCATCTCGGGACCTGTACGTGTAGGACAGACCGATAAGGGCAGTGAATTCGACAGAGAGGGTAGATGTTTCATATGGTAATTATACCACTGGACAGGCTAATGTCCAGAAAGAACTCGGGTGGGCTCCAGCTAGGAACGCACCAAGTCTCGGTCAATATAACATCTTAACACTGACAGCCTATAAAACTCAACGACTGGTCACTATATTATTAAACTTGTCAAGGTATAGGGTCATGCTATCCTCGATACACCTTCACTAAATAGCTAAACCTGCTCATGAATGGCAAAATATGTTGGCTGTGTTTTCAATGTTGTGTTTGTTGGCCCGGACATGCACTAAAACACGCCAGACAAAAGACTAAAATACTTGAGATGACAAGAAATGAATGCAAAAAAAAAACAAAAAACTAAGTGGATGCTTAGAATATGTGAAATGTGAAACCCTCAAATCTAATGGTGCAGCAATCGCGGAATCTCGAAAAATATATATATATTGGCCAACGACAACAAGGCAAATCCTGGAGGCTAAATCATCTCATGAGAATCATCAGCCATGACAGAACTTCAAGCTCAGTTTCAGTTATACTGGGTGATAAAACGAAGAGGCATGTCACTGGTTCTGGTTTTGAGATAAAACTCGTTTACAATACGACTAAATGGAAAGATTTTGAACACTTTATTATTCGAAAACACCAAATTGGTGTGAAAACTGATAGATTAGAACATCTTTTGGTGTTCTAATGTAGAACAATTTGTTTACTGTGTAGCAGGTCTCTATGAAGATTTTAACTCTATCGCTTTACTGGTGGTTCGATAGTGTGATAAGACCGACCAAAAAGTTGGCATTTTAGATTGAAAAGTTGGAAGGTGCAAAGTACTCCCAAGGTTGAAAATTATGCCTCTGACATCCTCCAAAATTCACTCGTAATCGCTTTCAACAAAACGGAAACTTGTAAACGGCTAATAAATGAACCTCCAATAATATTGCCTACCCCCACCCCGATTCCCCGGCTCCACCCCCTCCCAGAAATAGGACAGGAAAGGCTCAATTTATCTTTTACAGTTAAAATTTTCTAAGAAAGTATGGTGTCGCCATATTCAACAAGTGAGTGGGTGAGTAGGATTTAACGTCGTTTTCAACATTGTTTCAGTCATATCACGACGGTGCCTACATGTGCCAGAACACGAGAGTGTCCACAGTTCCTATTATTCTGGACACTGATCAGCCCAGTGAGTACAGCACCCGGTCACCCATCCAAGTATTGACCGAGCTCAACGCTGCTTAACTTCGGTGATCTGACGAGAACCGGTGTGCCCAACGTGATGCGCCGTACCCTGCTTTTAGAATCAGCTATGAATCTAGCTTTGAATGGTATTTTGTGCATTTTGAGAGCCCAATAAACTTTCAGTATATCGCCATGAATGGTTGGAAGACAAATACCTCTTTCCCTGAGAAACGTTTTGTTATTATTAAATAAATCTTCCGGAGTACTGTTGTTTGGGAGTGAGTAGACGTATTCAATGATGGCATGCTCAAACTCCCCGAGAGCTACAAAATGACACCTCCCACGACACAATCGGATAAGGGATGGTCCATCTCTACACCAAATACCTTCCTGTACTGCCCCAAAATGCTCACTTTGGCTATTACTCCTAATGATGACGTCATCGATGACGTCACAGATGACGGGAACATCCCTCAAATCAGGGTCTACACCCCGAGAACTACAAAATGACACCTTCCAGGACGCATTCGAACCGTGAATAGCCCATCTCGACCCCAAATACCTTCATGTACTACCCCAAAATGGCCACTTTACTTACTACAACCAACTGCGCATGCGCAGATTGACGCGACTTGCACTTAAAAACACACCATTCTGACTCTAACCCACACAAGCTTCACTTTGACACCTTCCACGACTCGACCCCAAATACCTTCATGTACTGCCCCAAAATGGCCACTTTACTTACTACAACCAACTGCGCATGCGCAGATTGACGCGACTTGCACTTAAAAACACGCCATCCTGACTCTAACCCACACAAGCTTCACTTTGACACCTTCCACGACCCATTCGGACCCATAGGGGTCCATCTCTACCCAAACACACACCCACATACCCCCCAAAATGCCGGATTTCTCTACTACGGCCAGACTGCGCATGCGCATATTGACGCGACATGCGTTACTACTCGTACTGATGACGTCACCAATGACGTCACAGATGCTGTGAACAGCCCCCCAAATCGGGGTCTACACCCCGAGAGCTACAAAATGACACCTCCCACGACACAATCGGATAAGGGATGGTCCATCTCTACACCAAATACCTTCCTGTACTGCCCCAAAATGCACACTTTGGCTATTACTCCTACTGATGACGTCATCGATGACGTCACAGATGACGGGAACATCCCTCAAATCAGGGTCTACACCCCGAGAACTACAAAATGACACCTTCCAGGACGCATTCGAACCGTGAATAGCCCATCTCGACCCCAAATACCTTCATGTACTGCCCCAAAATGGCCACTTTACTTACTACAACCAACTGCGGATGCGCAGATTGACGCGACTTGCATTCAAAAACACACCATTCTGACTCTACCCCACACAAGCTTCACTTTGACACCTCACACGACCCATTCGAACCGTGAATAGTCCATCTCTACCCCAAACACACCCCTACATAGCACCCAAAATGCCCCCTTTCGCTACTACTCGTACTGATGACGTCACTGATGACGTCACAGATGACGCGGACATCCCTTAAATCGGAATGTACACCCCGAGAACTACAAGATGACACCTTCCAGGACGCATTCGAACCGTGAATAGCCCATCTCGACCCCAAATACCTTCATGTACTGCCCGAAAATGGCCACTTTCGCTACTACTCGTACCGATGACGTCACCGATGACGTCACAGATGACGCGAACATCCCTCAAATCGGAATGTACACCCCGAGAACTACAAGATGACACCTTCCAGGACGCATTCGAACCGTGAATAGCCCATCTCGACCCCAAATACCTTCATGTACTGCCCCAAAATGGCCACTTTACTTACTACAACCAACTGCGCATGCGCAGATTGACGCGACTTGCACTTAAAAACACGCCATCCTGACTCTAACCCACACAAGCTTCACTTTGACACCTTCCACGATCCATTCGGACCCATAGGGGTCCATCTCTACCCCAAACACACACCCACATACCCCCCAAAATGCCTGATTTCTCTACTACGGCCAGACTGCGCATGCGCATATTGACGCGACATGCGTTTAGAAACACGCCATTCTGACTCTACCCCACACAAGCTTCACATTGATACCTCACACGACCCATTCGAACCGTGAATAGCCCATCTCTAACCCAAACACACACCCACATACCCCCAAAATGCCTACTTTCTATACTACGGGCCAGTCTGCGCATGCGCAGACTATTGAACACGGACGAACCATTAGTGTAGTCAAGTGCTCCTCCACGAGAGCTTCAAAATAAGACCTCACTCGACCCCATTGGACCACCAGGGACTCACCTAGACTCCAACATGTCCACCCCGTATGGCCCTATACACCCATAGCCATGCAGTATAGGCCTATGGGCCTACCCAGGCCTTGGTGACTTTTTTCAAAAATTTCACCGATTCGCTCCACAACACTTCCTATCATGTTCTACATGACGAGACGTGAAAAACGAGACCCCACAACCCTACCGCAAATGTCGAGAAGTAGGTTTTCCAGTAGGATAAACATTTAACCTATACTCCAGTATGGGAATATATATTTATATATATATGTCTATATGGGGCTATATCGTACTTTTTCAAAAATTTCACCGATTCGCACGGGGACACTTCCTATCATGTTCTACATGACGAGACGAGTAAAACGAGACCCCACAACCCTACCGCAAATGTATAGAAGTACGTTTCCCAGGGGGACAAACATTGATCCTATACCCCAGTATGGGACTATATGGGTCTCGGTGACTTTTTTCAAAAATTTCACCGATTCGCTCCGGGACACTTTCTATCATGTTTGTCTTGACGAGACTAAGAAAACGAGACCCCACAACCTATACCGCAAATGTCGAGAAGTAGGTTTCCCAGGATGGTCCTATACCCCCCATACCCCATATAGGCATTTTCACGTAATTTAAAATAAAGTCCGTGTTCCGTATTTTTTCAGGAAAATTTTTACATACACCCACCCTGGAACTAGGGGGAGATAACTCTATTGATAGGCAAGCCCCGTTAAGCCCGGCGACCTATATACCCCCCATACCCCATATAGGCATTTTCCCAGGTTTTTCGATAAAGTCCGTGTTCCGTATTTTTTTTTTCAGGAAAAATTTTACATGCACCCACCCAGCCAGCAAATACCCCTTCACCTAGGCTTCACTTTGATACCTCACTCGACCCCATTCGACCATTAGGGGCTCCCCTAGCTCCAACACGGCTATTTCCATACCCTTGGGCCACCGCGCATGCGCACAATGCCGCTATTTCAATCCCACACCCAACCCGTCAGATGCCCCCTCACATAAGCTTCACTTTGATACCTCACTCGACCCCATCGGTCCACTAGGGGCTCCCCTACATCTCAAAACGGCTATTTCCATACCCTTCGGCCACCGCGCATGCGCAGAAGGCCGCTATGTCAACCCCACACCCAGCCCATTAGATGCCCCTTCACATAAGCTTCACTTTGATACCTCACTCGACCCAATCGGACCATTTTATCTAGGGACTACTTTTTCTCCGCGGAAGCTTTTTCCCCGCGACCGCATCACCGCCAGACCGCATCACCGCGGAAGAATACATGGAACTATTTTTGACCTGGAAAAATTGGAAATCTCCTGTGCTGGAGGTAGCTTTTTGGTCAATTTGAAATACTCGCTTCTGATTGGCTGAGAGCTCTGTGACGGATTTGAAATACTCGCTTCTGATTGGACGAGAGCTCCACACATGCTCCACAAATTCATCTCATTTGCATAAATCAGCTAGAATTTGCTCTTTATATACTACTCACATCTTGCCCCCTACTGTTTTTCCATATTATGCTCCACACCTGCCTAAACAATCCGATTTGCGCTTTCCATAGTACTCCGCGAACCGAAAGTGACATCATAAGTCTTGCGCGTGCGCAGTTAACATTGACGAGTCAAAGTTAAAATCAAAAAACGAAAAACGGACAAGTCGAGGCAATTTTCATTATTTGATTTTCATTTTTGGGACAAGTGAAACGAAAAACGAAAATTGAAAATTGACGGTCAATTTTCAATTTTTGATTTTGAGAAACCAAAAACAAAAAACGAAAATTGAAAATTGACGGTCAAATTTCAATTTTTGATTTTGAGAACACAAAAACAAAAAACGAAAATTGAAAATTGACGGTCAATTTTCAATTTTTGATTTTGAGAACACAAAAACAAAAAACGAAAATTGAATTGTGCAAGGTTACACGGACCATCGACCATCCAATATCCTACAGGCCAGGCAACTGTGGGGAAGGGAGACGCTATGAGTCTTAGCTAGGTCCGACGCCGACCAAGTGCTTTATTCTCTACCATATCTACAAGTCACAAAACTTCAATCGCAATGATTTGTACAGAGGCAATCCTCGGGGACGCCAAGTCCACCAGCAAAATCTCACGTATACAGTCAACAATAACATTAAGAGGGTTGTGGAAAACGATGCCGAAGTACTGACAGGAAGTCATATGATCCCACAGACAAATATACTGACTGTATGTTTCTAAAACATCACGCAACCAAACAACCAAACTAAATCTATCATGATTTATATCCCACCCACGCTTTGATTGTAGCTGTTTTAATTGACATGACCACACGACCCCTACCACCGGCTTGAGCGGTATTAGATACAAATATTTCAGAGCGACGGTAATAGCCCTATCAAGCCATCTGTTGGAAACTGATGAACACACCTAAATATACTTAGCTGGTTTCTTGCAAGAGAGAAACTGTCAACATTTTTTTAAAAATGCTGGTAAGACATAGTGGTGTTCTTATTAGACTCCGTAATGTTTTTTGTTTTTTTCGAATAAATTTCCAAGTCGTTTGTTTGAATACTGTATCCGATTCGCGTTTGATTGTGGTTGTTGATATGGGCAACATGCCGATCATGCATCACACCGTAATAAAACGGTCCATATAGCCACAGGGGCTCGTTACCGTTGTTGATTGATTAATTATATCGATGGGGAAGGGTCGTGATCCTGAAGAAAAGGAATTTTCACGACCTCGATCTCCCACCCCGCTTCCCCGAATCAACATATAATTAACCAATTAACAACGATAACGAGCCCCTGTGCCTATAGTCCGCCGGTATAGAGCTATAGGTACAGCGACCAAAGACAGTAGTGTCATAGATTACACAACTGTTCGATTCGGCATTCAGTATGCAACCGCTGTACAAAGAATAATCGATAATTGAAAGACCTTTAATCCAATATGAAACCTTGAGCACCAACAGGCACGTGTGATTCATCTCAAAAGGCACGTGTGATTACTAGCCGGCATCATTGAAAACTGTCGCCCACTTCTCTCTTGAAAGGGAACCATCTTGTGTTTTTATTATTTTTATTTCATAAATATTTGGAATTGGTGCTGTCTGTCATACGAAATACATCTCTCAATTAATGATCCGTAAATTCTTTAATGGACGACGGCTGAATATTGAATGTCGGATGTGACGCTTGCTAGGTCGATAGTTCTCAACATGCTAGCACAACAACGTCGTTTTAATGTTGTCAGATTGTCGTCGCTGACCAGTATAAACTTATCAAAACAGACCAGATGCCGTCTCCGAGAACGAATTATCATATATTATTATCTGTTCGGTCAGACTTTCGGCTAAATATAATATATTATGTGCATCTGACAAACAGTCTCAGTATTTCGAAACGTTAGTTTAATGTTTAATGTCACAGTAATACTGTATCCTGTTTTTAATTTTGTTATGCTCAATCGTGGTATAAATTTATGAGGAAAGAAAAATAAAGAAATTCAGAGAAAAACTATACATTTGTATACCATAACTTTATATTTATCAATGCGTGTGATATGCAAATGCCCGCCACTGAAATCAGACATTTGATTTGACGTCCAGGTGTTTTTACATCTTCATTATGGGTTTTTCGAAAGCATACTGGCAAGATTCCAATAACTTTATTAACTTAGCCAAATGGGGTTTTTTCCCGTATAATAGCACAGCTTTTAATTGATACCGACTGTCACATACAGATGTAGCAAAACCACCAAATTAAAAGCACACGTTCTATGCCCCCAGAGACTGAAAACCGACACGTTTTCTGTAATATGTAGGCTGCAATGACTTTTTGTAGGGTAAATTGTATTCTTTTTATCAGAGCACATCCTTGTAAACTCTATATTATATGCAAAGTCAGCGAGGAGGTATTCGTGTTGCGTGCTTCGTCTAATTTAGACAGACAAATATCCCACTTGAGCGCGCTAATGGTACCAGTGGATGATTTCACTGAAATAATAAAAATGAGAAAATGAATGGGCAATTGAAACGATTTTAAAAAAGAGTGAATTAATGCGCAATTGGAAGTATTTCATACCAAAACTTGAGAACAGATGCTCATTGGGTATAACATTTGTCAAAAAAATGGTATCGGTATGCTGATCAAATGAGGATCCTATGTCGAAATTGTTGTCGGTGTCATGAAAAATGTCTTTCAGTTATTGACGCGGTAAATCTTTGTTTCTCAAATTGTTTGGATGTTCACTCAAGTAAAAGAGTCGAAACAATTTTTTTCATGTTGTGGCATGCGATAAAACGATTCTACTACACCTAAATTTCAAATCAAATTGGAAGTAAAGAAAATGCTTTTTAATCTAACCCAGTTCAGCTCCTCTTCGTATTAGCATTTGAAAAAGTGATCCGAATTGAACGAAATTTGTGTCATGGAAGCAAATAAGTGAAATTTCCTGTTTAAAACTACTCTTCTATACAAATCAAGCTTAATTTTGCAGAACCGTCAAGGCGCGTAAGCAGTTGTCTTCCCTTGCCTGAACCTGAACATTTATAGAATCTGCAAAGCATAGTCAGGGCTTCTCATCATCGCGAGCACAACGTCTTTCTCCTGCCTATTATCTGAGTGTAACCGTTGCATGTAATCAGACTTGTGTCTCTAAGTCCCATGAAAATCGCGGTGGCCAATCGCCATTTTCCGTTTAGGCTGTCTGTGGCACGTGACTAAACTTTAAATTCTTTATTTTGCGAGCCCTCTGTGCGCCTGCGTGCTACCCCATAATTGCATCGTAAATTTGTTGGCGTAGTAAGATTGCGACCTTTTGATTGGTCGTATTGATGATCACGGGGTTCGAGATGCGTGACGTATATTCATGAATCATTGTACTAAATAAAAACTCGGTGCGGTATATCAGCCAGAGGCACCGTAGCCTATAGTATTGGACCCTTCTACGGAGGGCCAGTGATCGGCTGATGCAGCACAACATTTTCCCAGTTAGATGCCAGATTTTGAAATCGAAAACCAGACCGCGCTATGTCATCGGTCAAATGAGACAGTCACGTGGCTGTGTATGGAGATTGCAGTGGCTCCTATAAATAGTGATCCAATGAGAATGCTCGTCTTAGTTTAAAATGGCGGGGTTGAATGACCAATCACTGAAGGGGAGACAGCGGGAACAGTACGCTGACACTGTTAATATCTTGATTTAACAAAGAGTACTGCAGTCTAGAGGCACCATGGATGCGCGCCTCTGGAGGAGCGAGAGTGGGGCTTCTCCCAGAGGTTTTTTTCAGATCTTTTAAGGATGAGCCGTGAGTCATCTGCAAATTAACAAATGGTTGCATTATCCATAATCTTCTTGTCTAGAACCTTTGTGTACGTATCAGAATGAGGGAGGACATGTGGGATCTATAAGAAAAATAAATAAGAATGTGAAAAGATGTTCAGTTTGGAAAATGTCCATCGGGATGCAATCATTTTATCCAATATTGCATAGACGCTCCAAAATTGAAATTTTCTGATAGCGTTACGAATGAAGTCCCATGTAAGATATGGAATCCCGGTCGTCATGAATAAGTTTGTTCAGCGTCATTCCCAGACTGGTGACAATGCAAACAGGAATGAGTAAATTAATATCCCACATTATTCAGAGAAATCTGTAACCCATTCTTAAATAAATACCGATATCTTGGTTTGTGTGGATTAGTTTTGGTTAAATGTGTCATATTTCAGATATATTTAAACTACCTACTAAAATGTATATCAAAATTTCCAAAATCTTACAAAAGCTGAATTTCAAGAGGAAGAACCAACATATCTGCTTGGAGGTTAGTGATAGTATTCAGCTGTGTAGGCGGAAATTCTTCGTGAACAATGACTGTCTACTGAATGTCGGATCTGACGATAGTATTCGTTTCACAATTATCCAGATTTGTTCCTTATCTATTATTAAATATTAGGATAACGCCCAATGAAGACTCGTATTTCGGAGTGGGTATGTGTGTCTTACAGACAAACTATAGAAAAGAAGGAATGAAGTATCGATAACGAAGACTTCTTTTCCCCTAGTCACTCAACCCTTGACAGCTCATAAAAACTATTTTCACGTTTTCGGTCATTGTAATGTTTGTGTAATGGTAGGTAGAGTATAATTGTAAGCCTAGCGATTGACTATTTCTCTGATAAGTAAAAACATCTTGTTTCAAATTTGGTTGTGTTAAAATTTATGTTTTGGTAATGCAGAAAAATCGGTCAGTACAATGAGAATATACATAATGTACAGAGAAAACGGAGGTGATAACAAATATAACAATCTCACGTTCGGCTATTTCCGTATTGGCGGAACGAGCCTCTCACATAGAACGCACAACTCCCCACTGGTGGGGAGCGTATGACGATCACGTAGTGAGCCGGATACGAAATAGTGCCTTTGATAATCAAGAGATTCGGGCGCATTTTATTGTGAAATTCAGTTAATTTTAACCAAACGAACATAATTCATTCAAATTATACAAAACTATTTCTATGTTTAGTTGAATAATAGCAATCTATCAGAACTCAGCCACTGGGCTAATTTTCGTCAATACCGAAATAGACGAATGCGAGATTGTTTCTGCCGAAAATTAACTGTGCGCATGATAAAATAAGATTCTTTATTGTACTGAGCATCCCATTTGGGACAGAGTACAAAACACATAAAAAGTAGAATAAATAAGAAAGTAAACAAACTGGTGCGATGTTTCCGTTTTCGCTCCCAGAAATCCACTAGGCCAGAGGTCAGTTTTCGCAGCTAAAGTGAGTTCTAGGGCTAGATTGCAAATATAGCAATGATAATGACAAATTATACAAATGTAAGTGGCACATTGGACGTGGACAAAATACCTTCTAGTAGAAATGGAAAGTTAACAAGAAGGAACAAACATTGCCTTTTTTCTGTTCTTACTCCGATTTAGTAGTCAACATAACATCATTTTTTGGTGAAAAACAAATATATTTGTAAATAGTATAAGTTAAGAATGGTCCCATCCTAAACTAAATGTAGGGCTGTGGAGCTTAATTGTTTCACTAATTTTTCATGAAAAACTGTTTATTTCACTGAAACTACACACCGAAAATTCGGCATACTTGTTCTATACATGGTGTAATAAAAATCCACGTTTCAAATTTGTCTGAGATGCCATAGTTTTGTAAATGTTTAATTGTGAAGCTATAGCTTACAAAGTTGATCAGGTTATCTTTAGTTTACTTTATTTCAAAATTCCATTTAACAAATTCTTTTGAAAAGATCCAGCCATTTGGTGAGTGGACCTACTGCAGGCTCCACTTTTTCTCGCTATGATCACTCAATAACTTACTGTTCGAGTGTCGCAATGCCTATATAGCTATCAAGCAAACACTATCCTGAATCGCACTTCAAAATACAAACCCTCGATTATGCCTAATATCTTGCTCCATATCACAGTCCTTGAATGACCGTCCACATCTACCCAGGCTGTATCATATGTTTTATTAATATATAGAGAAGCAGCATAGCATTCCTACTGAGAAATTCGTTTCTGTTCCCAAATCCTTGTAAACACATGGAGGTTATCCTGGTCCATCCTTTCAAAATATCAGCTTGAATCCCTCTCTCTCTCTCTCAATTATTCCAAACTCTCCACATCCCTCTGAAGTCATGAGCCCAATATCATTGCAAACACCTACCCATAATTACTTGGCTTTATTCCTCTATAATTGGACTCTCCTGTCATGGACAATAATTTTTCCTAGGTTTTTTTTCTCAAAAACATCGGAATATCCATATTTGCTTTCAGTATAATAGCCTGTTTGGGATATTATAATCTCCCATATCCTCGCCTCTCTGCATGTCTCTTGTTCGCTGCTTCACATACCCCATCCTAATTTGATCCATTAGTTCACTTTCAAATGAAGAATCATATTACTGGCGAAAATAGAGCGCCTACCACTGAACTGATGTGTTAGACAAAATTTATTTTCCTTCCTTGCAACTTCATAATATTATTGTTTTCATACCAGTAATCTGGCCACATGTTGTACTAAAATGTTGCGCAAAAGCGAACAAAGATTGACTGTCGATTAATTTATCTTCATCACTTGTCCTTCTTCCCTCGTGATATTTTCCTATTGTCCCCAACCACTTCCCTTTGGCCATGTTCCCTGGCAATATCCCAATATTTATCACTCAACATGCCAACAATCAAGTCCTTGTTAGTGGTCATCACCATATTCTCAGTCTACAATGTAGGCGTCAGATCCGACAAACATACGCATACGAGACCCCTTGTTTCTATTTTGGTCCGAGATCCTGTGTAGATGATATGGGGTCCCATGCGCATTGCTTGTTGAAAGTAAGCAAAGTTGATGATTTTTTTTTTCAATAGGTGTTCAACGAGAAAAAAAAACATGTTGACACTTTTCTGGAAACTACCTTTAACTTGACGGGTGTTTTTTTTTGTCCAAGGAAGACAACTGGTCACACCGGAAGAGTCATGCTAATGTCTTGATTTGAGGTTTGTAGTATAGTGGTGGATCTTTAATGTGTGTGACATGTCGACAGTGTAGTGATTGCGACGTAGTCACGATTCTACGAATAGGGCTAGCGAGGCTTCATGGTGTTCAGATGAACCAGCACAATCAAAGCGTAATTGATATACATCGTTCTCCAGATAACGGCTTTGCAGCGAAAATTATATCGATAAAGAAATTAGAGCGATATGCAAGAGGTGGGAAAAACTGACGACGTCTGGCGACTAAAAAGCAACCATACGACTCTACAGGAAAGCATCCCTCGGCACCTAATACTCGGACCCGAGAATACAGTGAATTCTCGGACGTAGCCTTAGTATATCCGTCGCGCTTTTATTGCAGGTGTATTACCTGTATATGGCGAGATTCTGCTGGTGGACGTTTCGTCCGCGAGGCCCGCCCCCTGTACAGACCTTTTGATCTTTGATATATGTTGGCATTTGTGGGGAGTTGATGCTGGGTCGACATCGGGCCTTACAGACTAGTCTTTTGTGTTAAATGCCATCATTTGCATCTGACCACGATACAGCTCACCAATCCCCAGTGTACGAGTTGTCACAGCGAAACAGCTCACCAATTATCAATATACGAGTTGTCAGAGCATTTCCATCATAGTTCTCTAGATTTGTATCTAATACCGCTTATGCCGGTGCTAGGGCCGTGTGGTCATATCATCCAAGTTACCACATGAACAAGTACAATAAAAGCGTACCTGAGATACAACACATATCAAGAATCGTTAGATTCTTGGTATGTGCTTTAGAATAGGTTAACCGGAAGAATATACTGTGAAGTCATGTGGCTCTGTCAGTATGTCGGCACCTCTTCCCACTTCCCTTATATGTGTTGTAATTTTTACCTGTATATGGCGAGATTCTGCTGGTGGACGTTTCGTCCCCGATGCCCGCCTCCTGTACAGACCTTTTGGTCTTTGATATATGTTGGCATTTGTGGGAAGTTGATGCTGGGTCGACATCGGGCCTCACAGACTAGTCTGTTGTGTTAAATGCCGTCATTTTCATCTGACGACGATACAGCTCACCAATCCCCAGTGTACGAGTTGTCACAGCGAAACAGCTCACCAATTACCAATATAGCATTTCCATCATAGCTCTCTAGATTTGTATCTAATACCGCTTATGCCAGTGCTAGGGGCCGTGTGGTCATATCATCCAAGTTACCACATGAACAGGTGCAATAAAAGCGTACCTGAGATACAACATATATCAAGAATCGTTAGATTCTTGGTATGTGCTTTAGAATAGGTTAACCGGAAGACTATACTGTGAAGTCATGTGGCTCTGTCAGTATGTCGGCACCTCTTCCCACTTCCCTTATATGTGTTGTAATTCATGTGGAGATTATGAAGTAGCCACGCGGCCCCATATCACCGGCTTAAGTGGAATTAGATACGCTAGGTCGGGAGCTGTGACAGGTCAGCTCAAACAACTCATCTTTATTTAATGGATGAGTATCGTGGATGTCTAATGGAGTAAACGCATCAACATGGGGTAAACCTTGTAAATGCAAGAATACCCAGAGAAAGTAACCTGTAATGCCCGACGTGGTACCTACATCTATTTGTCGAGTGAGATGTACCCGTACAGAGGGCGGGCCTCGGGGACTAACAGCCCACCAGCTGATCAGCGATACCGAGTTTCTTACAGCATCGGCAAGGTTAAGAAATAGATTATTGCCTAATCTCAATGCAACGTCAAGTGGGCAATGACGTAGTTT